>JAPDDN010000127.1:0-52933 GCA_027422405.1 Ptychobarbus kaznakovi
TTGAAAATCCATAATTTTTCTCAAAAATGCATGGTAATATTAAAATATATAGTTTTTTATTTTTTATTAAAAGCTAATTGTAAATTTTTATCTCACAATTCTGATGTTTTTTCCTTGCAATTCTACGTTTATATCATACAATCTATCTTTTTTCGCAATTCTGAGAAAAAAAATGTATTGCGAGAAAAAGGTCTTAATTATGATAAAGTCACAATTACCCTTTATATATGCATATTTTAATCCGTGGCAGAAACAAGCTTCCATAGATTCTTCAGTCCTAATATGCAGAGCTAAATATATCACACTAAAAGATAACCAGCGCAACACGTGCCTCAAAACACAAAACATGAGGCAGATCAAACCGCAGTTGGGATTATTTAAACCTACAAAACATCATATTGACTCTTGTGTCATTACACACAAAAATCTTCCCAGTATAGCTCTCACATGTCGTTTGTGTTCATGCATACTCAGACCTGTCATCTCAGCAGGTTTGAAGTCAAATAGCATTAGTTTGACAGATCAATGAGCTGCCAGCTTTAAGATCTCACAGATTTTTGAGACTGAATACGATGCATGAATCGTGGATGACTGTTATGATGCATCTTTTGTAAGGAAAAGAGCACCTTATATCTGCTTTTGTGATCGATGGAAAACAGACAATCATACAGGTGTTGACATGACAATGTTTTGTAATAGTCACGAAAATAAAAAGTCACTTGTAAGTGAACAGGTTATTGCTGAATACATGAGGACATTAACAACCTGTTTAAAGGAACAGTTCACCCAAAAATGAAAATATCCTCAGGCCATCCGAGATCAGGATGAGTTTGTTTCTTCATCAGATTTGGAGAAATGTGTCACTGCATCAGTCTCTCAGCAATGGATGCTCTGCAGTGAATGGGTGCCGTCAGAATGAGAGTCTTAATGATGGATTTTTTTTGCTTTTGTCTTCTCAATGCTCTCATTCTGACGGCACCCATTCACTGCAGAGGATCCACTGGTGATGAAGTGATGCAATGCTACATTTCTCCAAACCTGATGAAGAAACATTCTTGGATGATCTGAGAGTGAGCAGATGTGTTTATTTGTGAGTGAACTATTCTAGCGTCTAAGAGGTTGGGGTGCTTGGAAGGAAACAGCGTTTAAAAGAGGTCAAATAATTAAGTTTTACATTCTACTCTGACATTTCTGATTAGTTAAAGTTCCATTTTGGGGGAAAATAGGAGGCTTTTCAGCGGCAGAATTTGGAGCGCTTCAAAAGTTCAACAAAACACACAGGATTTCGAGAGAGAGAGCAAACAGTTTGGAGAAAAAGACTTTGTCAGAACCGATGACAGGGATCTTTGATCTTCCTCTCTGAGCCCCGCAGGGTGACTATCGATTGTGCAGCGGAGGAAACGTACGGCATGGGCTCCGGGCTGTGGGAAGGAGCGACAGATAGAGCGGATCAGGCCGACCTCGACGCACACACACAGGGGGATTCGGCTGAGAACAGCACCGCCACAGATGGAGGATTCTCTATGAGAGCGCTCCAGAACTCCAGAGTCTGAGAAGAGCTTCAGGCGGTAATTAAGAGCTTCGCTCGTGATGCGACACCGTCACTAATGCTGCGCTCCAAACTCACGCTCAATCTGTGCAAATCACAGCAAACTCACACCCAACATCTGAAAACTAACTGCACGATGTGTGATGCTGTTTCCCACAATGCAGTGCACTTGACCTGAACCTCCTCTTCAAGTCAAAACCAGAAGAAATATCAGTGGTGATTTTTATCTCTATCCTGTCAAATCAACAATCATGGCCATGTCCTTTTTCTGTTTATCCCAAAATAAATAAGACGCTTTACTAGAACATGTACAGGTCCACATTGCACAGAAAACAATACAATTGTATATGACACATTATGCAAACCTTTCAAACAGTATGCATCATTGTTGTCACATGACCTCTTTAGTGGCGTTCAGTGATTAAGACACAATTAAATCTAGTAATTTAGTATTTTAATGTCAGTCTGATCAATTATGTACAGCCTTTAAAGGCTGATTAAAGCCTTAAACAACTAATTAAAGGACTAGTTCACTGTCAAATTAAAATGTACTTATAATTTACTCACCCCATGTCATCCAAGATGTTTATGTATTTCTTTCTTCAGTTTAAAAGAAATGAAGGTTTTTGATGAAAACATTTCACGAATTATCTCCATATAGTTAGTTTCAATGGACTCCAAACGGTTGAAGGTTAAAATCACAGTTTCAGTGCAGCTATAAACGATACCAGACGATGAATAACGGTCTTATCTAGCGAAACGATCGGTCATTTAATAAAATAAAATAAATGTATATGCTTTATAAACATACACATGCTCTCCTGATTTCGATGCACGTCCCAGACTTTACGTAATACGTAATAAAGTTTAAAAGGTCACGCTTGACGTAGGCGGAAGTACCGAGTCAGTGTTTACAAGTTGAACGTGCAAATACAAGTCAAAACAACGATGACGGATGATTTTGAACTTGGAGGAGAAGATGAGATGGAGTCTGGGACGAGCATCGCAGAACAGGCCAGCATTTGTGTTTATAAAGTATACATATATATTTTTTTAATGACCAATCGTTTTGCTAGATAAGACCCTTATCCATCGTCTGGTATCGTTTATAGCCCTTTGAGTTGGGCTGGGGGGGTTTTCTGAAGAACAGCAGGAAGTTTATCTGTTCAAGACAAACAAGGGATTCATGAACAACTATCACTAAACAAACACACACAGCTGTGGATCATTCAGCTAACAACACAGTATTAAGAATTAAGCGTATGTAAACTTTTGAACAGGGTCATTTTTATAAATTCAACTATTTTCTCTTGTGGACTACATGTACACATCTTTAATGTGAAATATCTTATTCAGGTCAGTACTGAATAAACATGCATTCTGTATGATCCCTCTTACTTGGTCAAATAATCAACATTTTGCAGATTCTGCAAGGGGGTGTACATTTTTGAGCTGTATATAAGTCTAAAATATGCTAACTTACTAGATTTATTTCTAGGATGATCGCTGAATTACAGAGAAAGAAGAAGAGTGCATGAACCATGTCCATGAATTACCTGCATGTGCACACCTTGAGTTTTAGGTGTGATTCTTTTTCAGCACTTCAGACCATCAGTGTCCCAAAAGAGTGTCATCACTGTGAACAGAACAAGATCAAATTATGAAAAATGAAAATGTCATGTTTTAACACATTGTGAAGATATTTTGAAATGTTGTGGTTTTGGTTCATATATTAAAAGTCAATGTTGAATAAATGATGATTTTGCACTGACTATCCCTTTAACTGCAATGTGAGCATACTGTAGAAGAACTAATGAACAATACTGACTCTGATAAACACAGACTGTGCGGAGCATCAGTGTCTCGAGCGCTCGATGCATTATGTTCCTCATCAGTGGTGTAAAAACCCCGACGTCTGCTGCATTACTGCACATGCTGTAAGATTCCAGCAGAGTTTCTGTCCAAAGCTCCTGAGAGCGCTGAATCCTGAAGTGTGTCTCTCTGGACGGGCTCCAGGGCCCGACTGATAAGACGGCATCAGCAGAAAGACGACAAGAGCTGCATCTCGCCTCTGAATGTGGAGCAGATGGTTGGCATAATGACCAGCTTTAGAATAATGACGAAACGGAGGAGTGAAGGACTGAACCGTGACGACCTGTGTAACGCTCAAACACAACAGGACCATTACAAGAGCTCTGCTGTTGGGTGTGTATTCTTACAGCACATGCACATGCACACACACACCACACGCACGCACGCACGCACGCACACACACAGCACAGACACAGACACACCACATACGCACGCACGCACGCACACACACACACACACACACACACACACACACACACACACACACCACACCACACACACAACACACGCACGCACGCACACGCACGCACACACACACACGCACACACACACACACAACACACACACACACACACACACACACACACACACAATACACAACACACACACACACACACACACACACACACCACACGCGCACACACGCACACACACACACACACACCACACACACACACAAAAACACAACACACACACACAACACACAAACAACACACAACACACACAACAAACACACACCACACAAACACACCTACACACACACACACACACACACACACACACACACACACACACACACACACACCATGTGCATGTGTATTTATGAAACATATTTTACAAATGAAGTCTATAATGTCTGGAGAGCGATGACCATTCGTTTTCATTTATCTCAATGTGCATGAAGTCAACTTTCAGATACAGGTTTATTTTTCAGCCAATCACCTGGATAAATTAAATTTAATCTGAATTCAATTTTAATTGTTTAGGGCCATATGAAATCTATTTAATTATTTTTCCCAAATTCGGTTTTATTTATTTTTTTATTCTGATTTTTTTTCCATTTAAATTTTTTTGGATTTCCTTAATTTTTTTCAGATTACATGCAACCAGTTATTATCATCACTGTAGTATAAGTAGTACTATCAGCAGTTCAGTCATTAAGCAATATATTTCTCTCACAGTTGTCTTTAACGTTAAACACTTTTATTTTGACTTGCTGTGAAGACTTCTTAAGTTTCTGTTAGACCTGTATATGAAAATTACCGGTAAACACATATCCGTCCTCTCCTGCACACATTTTCTTTATCAAAAGAATGGTCTCAAAACCAAATGCTTGGAAACCACCCGTGCCAAAAAAATATCAGCAATAAAATAAAGTCAAGTAAAATAAAATTAAACTAAATAAAAACAATATTTTTAAATAAGAACCCCCATACGAAATAAGCTAAAAAATGTGTCACGATTTCCAAAAAGAGCAGCAGATACTGACACTTTTCACAATACAATTCAATATCATGGAAACATATGAGCAGGTTTTGTGGTTTAATTCTGATCTCTGGATGTTTATTTGAGCTTGAAGAAGCAACCTGTCACCCAGCAGCTCCACACTGACACGACGAGATGAGAAACACCAGCAAACACAAACCATCAGCTGAGAGAAACAGATGCATGAACCAAAAAAGATCAGAATTTCAATACGAGTCCATCATTATTTGATTCGTTATATTAGTACTAGAGCTCATAGTCATGTCAACAAACGCCTAACACTAATTATCACATGTATTATGTACCTCATCCTTTCTCAAAATACATGCATTCCTTTTAGTGATTCTCATAAATCTATAACATTTAAAAAAACATAAAATATTAGATCAAGTAGACAAAGAATCAACTTTAGATGAAAATAATATCAAAGGCGCCTTTCATACATCCACATTTATATTACCGTCCTACGTTTCATAGAGTTTTTATAATATATTACATTTTGTGATTCACTTTTTTTTTATAAATCAGGCATTTGAGATTTGCTTAATAACATATTGACTATAATATATTATTAATGCAGTATATTAATATATAATAGAGGTGATAATTTAGTTACATTTTGAGATAAAAATGTTAAAAAATCAAACATTTGAGATTTGCTATATACTGTATATCGCTTTATGTGAGTGTACTGTATTTATGCAAATATTGTTGGATATAAAATATATCCAAACTTCATAATCACAAAGCTTTTCATATAGTTACATTTTGCTGAGTTTTTCCTTTTTTTAAATCAAGCAGTTGTGATCTTGCTTTACATAAGCATGCTGTATGTATGTGTATGAAGATGGCTATATATACATGGATAAATCAAATTAATTTAAAATAAGCTCGATAAATTTGTTTCTAGTTACATTTCACAATTTTTTCTGAAAGCATGCATTTGAGATTTGCTATATAGTGCATATATATTTTATGCAGTAGTATGCGAATGTATAAAACCAGATATATATATGCATATAATAGTTAGTTTTAAATATGATATTTTCGTTCTAAAAAAGGTTTTTCTAAAACATCAGGCAGATGAGATTTGCTGTATAGTATATCTTTATGTATTTATGTGAATAAATGTATTATCCAATTGCATTCTGTGATTCTGAAATTCTGTGATTTAGTTTTTTCCTCAGCTAAATTTTGATTATATATAGCATTGCTTTACATGAGTGTAGTAATCCTGGCCTATTTATGTAAATAAAGTAAAAAAAAGTTATATATATACAGTGTCGGGGGGGTCTTAAGTGGACGCATTACAAGTAACGCGAGTTACAATAATATTACTTTTTTCAAGTAACTGTAAAGTAACGCATTACTTTTTAATTTACTAGAAAATAAAAGCGATCTGAGTATTTTTTCTCCATTTATTGATGACAGTGCAACATGATCTTACTGTAGATCTAATCTAGACTAAATATGAACCTCAATAATCCAAAACACATCAATTTATCCCACTCGCAAAAAACAAGATTCAGTAATTCATCAATGAATTAAAAGGTACAGTGAAATACAAACTCAGAATATGACGCAAACTGCATGGCTATGATTAAATAGTTAAACAGTGCACACATTAATATATTAAGCATTTTATTGATGTGTTTGCTGCTGACAGTTAGCAAGGACTTTTCATTCTGATGATCACTTTTGTTCAACCATATTAATAAGCACAAATT
Organism: Ptychobarbus kaznakovi; assembly: GCA_027422405.1. Taxonomy (NCBI): domain Eukaryota; kingdom Metazoa; phylum Chordata; class Actinopteri; order Cypriniformes; family Cyprinidae; genus Ptychobarbus; species Ptychobarbus kaznakovi. The sequence goes on from JAPDDN010000127.1 coordinate 6,634, forward strand.
ACTTTAGATAAACTAAATATTGTTTTTTACAGGCTTGCTGAAGAGTGTTGAACTCTCCTGTGTTATATATGCTTTGTACAACGTGATTTACTCGTCCTTCAGTCTGAGGTTTATTCATTACACTTTTTGGTGTGAAAGGCTTTTATATTTGCTATAAATACCAAAGCGGCGGAGAAAACTTCTTGTATTAAAAACAAAAGAATAAATCAAGCCCTAGAGGCTCATATTTATAAAGTAACGCATATCAGAAAGAATCAAAAGTAATGTAATGCATTACTTTACATAAAATTTGTTTAGTACAAAGCTCCTAAGTAAAAGCGAATCAGTTATTTTTTAGGGAGTAACGCAATATTGTAACGAGCATTACAAAAGTAACTTTCCCCGAAACTGTATATATATATATATACTACTTTGGCAAAATGATAATTTAATTTTGTGATGCAAAAAACATGCAACAGTTGAGATTTTGTATATCAGTATATCAAATTTAGGCAAAAAATTTGGCTATAATATTATGCATTTTACAACATAATAAAACATCGGGCAGTTTGCTGTGTTCATACTACACTATATTACTTTATGTGAGTATATTGCTTGGGGGAAGGTATGCAAATGTTCCTGTGTTGGCTGTGCTCAGATATATATCCAACGGCAGCAGTTCAAAGAGGGAGTGCTGGGCATAATGTGCGGGGTCCAGTTATATTTTGCATTGAAATAAAAAAACAAATCAATAAAATCAGGCCGTTGAGATTTGTTATACTGTGCATATGTCTGTATGTGCGTGTAAAGTGCTGTTAACAGTCGCCCACCTGCAGTTATTCTAAGATGATCTATTAGCAGGTCTGAGGCAGAACTCAGGACAGGTATTAATCAGAGGTTTAAGGAAAGTATTTTACTCTGGCCACTGAATAATGAGGATTGTAGTGGTAGAATAGTCCAGCGGGTTTCTGATGATCTCTGGCAGACAGTAGCCGAGCGCTCTGGAAGAGACAATGATTAATGATGCAGCACAATGTAGCGCTGTAGAGAAGTTTTAACTGATGCTTGCAGTATTCACTAATGAACTGCGAGTTGGCAGATGAAGTTTTGGGGGAAATGGGTCGTGGGCATGTGTGATGAATACAGCGGAACAGATGGAGGTTTGTTATCGCCTCTTTTCTCGAGAACCGTATCCTTGGAAACTGTGTGGGCTGTGTCACATTCCAGCACTGCGCCGCAGTAAACAGTTAGAAGAAGCACACGCACCACGCAGCGCTACACTGGAGCACTAATGTGTCCTTAACAGCGAACGCACCCAACAAACACTATCTATCTATCCATCTATCTATCTATCCATTCATTCATCCATCCATCTATCCATCTATCTATCCATCCATCTATCTATCCATCCATCCATCCATCCGTCTATCATCTATCTATCTATCTATCCATCCATCCATCCATCCGTCTATCTGTCTGTCTGGATCTATCTATCTATCTATCTATCTATCTATCTATCTATCTATCCTCCATCCATCCATCCATCCATCCGTCCATCAACAGTGTTGGGGGTAATGCATTACAAAGCTATTTTTCTGAGCTATTTTTCAAACAAGTAACGAAAGCTAAAATTGTTAAAAAAAATATAGTTTAGTTAAAACATCTTTTTTATATTTTATTTATAGCTTAAATATGGTGTTATTGTTACTCTTTCTTTTTGTTAGCAAGCCCAGCCTAGGTGAGAAAAAGTATGTAACACATTACTTTCCATAAAATATAACTAAGTAATGCAATTAGTTACTTTTTTAGGGAGTAATGCAATATTGTAATACAATTATTTTGAAAAGTAGATTTTGCAACACTGTCTGTCTAAACCAAATTTGCAGTATGGTTTACTTGGAGCAATTTACGTCAAACTACTTTAAAGTTTTAAAAACTACTCTAACCTTAAAACCTTCAAACTTCAAGATATTCAGGGTACTGATCTTAAAACTGCTTCAAACCTTTAAAACTGCGTAAAAGTTTAAAGCTTCAAACTATAAAATCTACTTAGAAATTAAGCTTTTTACAGTAAACTACTTAAAATTGTGACCTTCTAACTTCCATCTTTTAAAAGTACTTTAAACCTTACATTTTCACTTAATTCTTCTAAACTTAAAACATTCAAATTTCAAACATTCAAATGTCAAACTATTACAGTAAAACTACTTTAAACCTCAATTTTTCCAGCTATTAAATTAACTTAATTTTTATAAATGGTTAATGGTTTAATTTATAAAATTCACTTAAAACATTCAAATTTCAAACTATTAAACCTAAAACCCTTTAAATTCACTCCACTTTCTTAGTATTTTATCACAATGTTGTTAGTTTTTGCTTAAAACAAGCAAAGATTTCTGCCAATAGGGTAATAAAATAATCTTAATTCAAAGGCTAAACAATTTTCTTGCCCCATTGGCAGATATCTTTACTTGTTTTAAGCAAAAACTAACAACACTTTGATATTTTTTTTACAGAAAACAAGAAACAATATCTTCAGTAATTTAACTTGTACAATAAATTCATCTTGATTCAAGAATGTTTGATTTATACTAGAAAACAAGACAAATAAACTAAGTAAGAGAATATTTGTTTGCAGTGTGTCAAGATTTTTAAACTATTCTAAACGTAAAACCTTCAAACTTCAGGCTATTAAATCTACTTAAAAAACTAAACTCTCAATCTTTAAAGCTCTTACTTTTACTCTCAGGTACTTCAATTAAAACCTTGAGACTTCTGACATTTAACACTACTTCAAACTTAAAACCTTTACATTTTAAACTATTAAATCTACTTTAAACTTAAACCATCAATATTTCAAACTATTTTAAAGTTAAAACCTTCACAATTCAAGCTATTCAGTTGACTTCTATCTTAAAACTGGATACAAAAGTTCAAGAGGTAAACCCAGACTGCATCATACAAACTGTATTTAGTGCTGATAGAAAGGTATATCCAATTAAAAATGGACTATAGTTTTTATAACCTGTTTAGACACTTTAGTCTGTATTCTGACGATGACTGACAGATGAAGTCTGCATGAATAAATCTAAAGACTTTTTCTAAGACTTTACCAAGTTCTGTACTGATCTTCATTTCACACACAATCAAATCCCTCGCGTTTCTCTCAACTGTATTCTGACCGCTAACCCAAACCTCGTTTGCATTTACAGGTGAACGGATAGTTTGCATTAATATTAGATAATATTCCATCAGATTTCATCGTCATCTACAGCAGCACCAGATGTGTTCTTCTCTTGCACTTTTATGGAAATGAGCCACTGGCCTTTTGCCATCGGAATTGTAAATGTGTTTATCGTGCTTATCAATTAGCTGCGTCTCGAGTGAAGAGAGACAGGTGGGAATACAGCTGCAGACAGACAGAAAATAATACCGGCCATCACTGAGACTAATATACAGAGTCTTACCTCACACACACACACACACACACACACACACACACACACACACACACACACACACACACACACACACACAACACACACACACACACACACACACACACACACACACACACACACACACACACACACACACCACACACACACACACACACACACACACACACACACACACACACACACACACACACAGCATCACACGCACACGCACACACACACACGCACACACACACCACACCACACACACACACACAGACACACACACACACACACACAGCACACACGCACACACGCACACGCACGCACGCACGCACGCACGCACACGCACACACACGCACACACACACGCACACACACACACACACACACACACACACACACACACACACACACACACACACACACACACACACACACACACACGTCTCTTCTCTCCAATAATCCAATACAGTCGAAGTGCACTCAGGCAGAGAGTGCTGCAAACGCACAGCAAGATAAACCCATTCCATTAAAAAGACATGTTTTCCTGCATGTCGTCTCTGTCAAAACAACTAAAATAGAGAGTTGCAGGGACCTCGCTATTTATTTTCCTCTGCGTAAGATCGATGGGACGCTGGCACTTTTGTGGAGCCTCAGAATTCAGTTTAAAGACGAGTCGCCTTGGGCATCTGCATTACAATGCAAACAAATGATTTTCCATTACTGCTGTGCTTTTATTTGCACTATAGATGTATAATTAAGCAAACAGAAACATTTAATGGATATCTCGGATCTAAAGACACACGGCACCGTCTCCTCGGTCTCCGCTATCGATGAATGCACAATGTTTTACTCTGAACAAGCAGAAGGTTGTAATGAAGATCTGAATGCATTCATCATCACAGACTTTGAAGTGTTTTTGTAAAAGCATTATGTGACTATATTCTGATCAGATGAGCTGCCTTTAAAGTCTTTGTTCAGTGCAGATAAACATATTCATATAAATAGGAATTTGAATTGAGGATAAAGAATTGCAATTCAGATTTGCAGGGGAGTAGAACTAAAATTAATTGAAATTCATAACACTGTCATGTTTAATTAGAAAGGCAAAGCTCAGGATAAACTATGAATGCTGGCATGACAAAGCCTTGCATTAAAGTTTGGAAAAATGTTTTTTAAGCATTTAATAAACGGACAGAGAGATAAAAATAATAAATAGAATGATAGAAAGAATGATTGATGGATGGATGGAATGATAGATAGATATGATAGATATACACTATATTGCCAAAAGTATTGGCACCCCTTCTAATGAAAGGTTCGACTACTTTAGTACTTATATCCCATATGCACAAGTCATTGGTGTTTGGTGATGAGTTTGTGGCTCATTTAAAGTCACAAGAATCAGAGAAATGTGTTCAGCTGTGTGGAAGAACTTTCTGCAGACCAGTCAAGTTCTTCCACACTGACTGAATCATCATTTCTCTTTGATTCTTGTCTTATACACAGAGACACTGTCATGTTAGAATAGAAAAGGGTCTGTCAAACTGTTGCTATACAATTAGATTCCCTAGAATATCATTATATGCTTAAACATTAAGATTACTCATGGAAATTACTAAAGTAGTCAAACCTTTCATTAGAAGGGGTGCCAATACTTTTGGCAATATAGTGTAGATAGATAGATAGATAGATAGATAGATAGATAGATAGATAGATAGATAGATAGATAGATAGATAGATAGATAGATAGATAGATAATAGATAGATAGATAGATAGATAGATAGATAGATAGATGATAGATAGATAGACAGACAGACAGACAGACAGACAGACAGACAGACAGACAGACAGACAGACAGACAGACAGACAGACAGACAGACAGACAGACAGACAGACAGACAGATAGATAGTGTGTAACTATTTAATTCTCAGCATGTTTCTTCCAGACATCACTGCAGAAAAGACTCATCTTTGAAATCTATATTTCCTTCATTTATTTTATTCCTCAGTTTTATCACCTTAATTTCTCAGCGTTTAATAATGAAAGGCGCAGGTAAGTCTGACTCCAGCTCTCGGGCGTCTTCACATCATCTCAACGGCCGTGTTTGGACATCAGAGAGGGAATATTCTCACGGGTCATATTAAACACTGCTGGAAATCATTTGATATGTAGAACGATGGTACAAAGGGAAACATTCCCATACGAACGATCACAGCACTCCATCATAAACCATATGCTACAATATGAGTAAGTACACAGAGAAATTCATCAATATGCAAGCGAGCAGCACCGCAGGACTGGACCTTTAATCCATACGCCGCTCCATTAGCTAATAAAACACCATTGTAGACGAGCAGAAGCTCATTTAGCACGAGTCCAGATGATTTCCACTCGTAATATTTATCGTTCGTCTATTCCTTCACATGCTGGCCGGATCGGTGGCGGGATTTTGCACGATCGCTCCCAGCGGACGCAACTAAGAAGGCCTCAAACTGGAGAAAATCCACAAACTGGCTTTGTGAATAAACCAGATAATGCTTTGGCCCGGATTAAGCCAATTTACAGCGTGCCAATTTATTTCCGGCCACCGAGAAGTCGTCCCCCCCCCGGTCTTCACTAGGATCACCAGCTGAGTGTGAGGAGAGCGGATCAGCACTAAAGCTGGCGTCCGGCATTCACGCCTGCATTGTGTGTGCCATCCAACAGAGAGAGAGACGGATCAACTTAGCTGCTTTCCTCTGCTGAGATAAAGAACTGCCATTCAGATTCACAAGAAGAAGAACTGAAATACATCAACATTCATTAAACTGACACTTTTAACTTGAGAAGCAAAGTTTATCAAGATCACGAAACTATGAATGCTGGCATGACAAAGAGACAGACAGACAGACAGACGCAGACAGACAGACAGACAGACAGACAGACAGACAGACAGACAGACAGAGACTGTAGAAGACAGACAGAGACAGACAGACAGACAGGACAGACAGACAGACAGACAGACAGACAGACAGACAGACAGACAGACAGACAGACAGACAGACAGACAGACAGACAGACAGACAGATGGAGATGACAGACAGACAGACAGACAGAAGACAGACAGAGATGACAGACAGAGACAGACAGACTGACAAGAGAGACAGACAGACAGACAGGACAGAGAGAGAGAGACAGACAGACAGACAGACAGACAGAGATGAGATGACAGACAGACTACAGACAGACAGAGAGACAGACAGACAGACAGACAGACAGACAGACAGACAGACAGACAGAGAGACAGAGAGACAGACAGACAGACAGACAGACAGACAGACAGACAGACAGACAGACAGATAGATTTGCTTCTTTACACGTGAACACCAAACTGAAAGAAAGTAAACAGCGAGCACACAAATGAAAGTGAGAAGCGATGAAAGTAAACAGCGAGCACACATTCAGAAGCGATTTCAATACTGCACATATTCATAGCGTGAAAATGAAATACAGTATTAGAATGTGTGCCGGAGCGGAGCGAGAGCTGCTGAGGAACGATCAGCTGTTTCGAGGGTTCTGCGTCCCGGGAGTTTGATAAGTGGCCCAAAGTTGATTAGCCAAGCCTCTCTGATGAGTTTAAGCTTTATGACGGTTAATTACCTGCAGGACTCATGAGCGAGTGCTCGTTTAGTGCTGCAATGTTTCAGATACATGGAAACACTAACGATTATTTACTGAAATAAAATAATAATCTGTGTTATTATTATACAGAATAATTGAACAAGGCTTTTATTACACCCTCACATCAATAAATGTTCATAGAATATTACTCTAAATTAATCCAATTATTAATCTAGCTCACTTCCTAATCCTTGAGTCTTTGACAAATTGATTTTGTTCCTCTTTTCTACATTGCTTTGGATAAAAGTGTCTGCGAAATACATACATGTATATAAATATAGATATCCTAATATTAAAATGTATGAATATGTACCCTGTGCTGACTGTGTCTCCTCCTCAAAAAATTAAAAATAAATACAAATGTTAAAATTTACAAAAGATAAACAAAAGCTATTTGTCAAAGAGCCAACAACATTAATAAGATACAATGCCAGAATTGATATCTAAGTAATTTAAATAAAGCTGAAGCAAAATAAAATATACATATTAAATGTTCCCTTAGCAGTTAACTGATATACAATAAGTTTAAGTTTGAGTAAAATTACTAAAACTGAAATAAAAATAAAGCTACAGAAACATAAAATATATAAAAATGAAAAATGCACATACAGTTATTAAAATCTAAACTAAAACTAAAATGAAAACTGAAAATTTGCATTTGCATTTGATAAATTAATAAATAAATATTAAAAAATTAAGAGTAAAACATCTAAGCAATGTTGGGTGGAATAAAAATAACTAAATAAATAATAAATCACACGCGTGAAGCATCATAAACAGACAAAAATATCTACTGTATATGTAGACTTAGAAAAACATAAAACAATAATCTTACAAAACTCTTTTAAACTTTCACACAAGGTTATGTGAGGCCAACAAACTTTCCTTTTCGAGTTTACGGCTTATAAATCACAAAACTACTTCTGAATATTAGTCTGAAACATTAATAATCCTGATGCTTTGCTCACAATGCTAACGTTCTCCTCTGTAACTGATCAATTGTGTGGAGGACGCAGTATTAATATCAGTCTGATGTTACTCGCTCTCACGAGGAACGCGGCCAACTCTCCAATTACAGCAGATGAGTGTGACCACAGTAAAGCCGCTGAACACCCCGTTAGTGTGGACAGTAATGAATAAACTGATGTGATCAATTAAACAGATGTGCGGCGGAAAAAGACCTCTTGTGTGGACGGATTTGACTTGTGCTGGACGTCCATGATGTGCGAAACGCTTGATCACAAACTAAAGATTACATCACAGACGTTTAGCGTGACCAATCAACCTTCAGAAGAGTCATGGCCATCTTTAAATAGCAATATTAATAATGCAAGCAATTAGAGCAACTTTACGAGACCAGTCAGGAAAGCTGTTAGATTTACACAATTATACTTTAACATCAAAATGCACATTACGTTTGTTTTTTGACATCAAACAGCATAAAAATATGGATTTTATTTAGTCTGTGCAGATAGTGATAGATGCTGTACAGTAAGATAGTCTTGTTATTATTAACTGAAACAAATATTATAAAAAAAATCAATAATTACTATATATATATATATATATAATACTGTAAATATACAATAATAATAATAAAGCTACAAATTAAGAAATAAAAGTAAAAGTCACTTTATAAATAAATGTTATTATAAAATTATTATAACTTTATAAACACTAAAATCAGTCAAATTTAAAAAGAATATATATATATATATATATACACACAAATAAATATTTTTCCTTTTTAATAACAAAAACAATAATAATAATAGTAAAGCTATAAATTAAGGAATAAAAAATAAAAACAATTTTTATAAATGAATATTTAGAGTTAAAGATTTATAAATAAATAAATAAAGCTGAAATAAAATGAAAACAATATTATAATTGAAAGAAAACATCTACATGGAAAGATGAAAAAAATTGAAATATAAATAGAAAAAAGCACATCATAAAGATATATAAAGATTTATAAATTATGAAATAAAGCTGAAATAAAACAAATATTAAATGTTGCCTTTGGCAATTAACATAAATAAAACTGTAAAAATAAACCTGAGGATCTGAAATGTTAAAATGACTAAAACTGAAATAAAACAATATGTAAATAATAAAAATGACAAGCACAAAATGACTAATAGTAAAATGAATTCTTCAAAAATAAAGTAATGTAATAATCTCTCTCTATATACTGTATATATGAGATATTAAAATATGAATAGAAGCAGTCCCAGAGCAACAGTGTGAGCTCAGTATAGACTCAGACTTCTTCTGGTGACACCCTCATGATGCCGGAATTATGAGGAAAAATGACCGACGTCATCATCAATTGTATTAATGCGAGGACTCTGTCTCCTCGGCATCACAACAGTCAATAGAAATGATGTTACGTTACCCATGGTCTTTTCAAGGGGAGCGTAATTGGAGGCGATCGTGATCGTGATAGATGTTCACGCTGACTCAATCTGACTCCGCTGATGATATGTGGCCACATTCACAGTTGTTCTCCTGCATCTCCATCACGTGAACCTCGTGTCAGTCGACGGACGAGAACCATTTCACTGCAGAGGAGAGGCACAGATTCTGTTCAATTACTGACTAATTAAATCAGTCATGCTGTGCACCTCTGGAGAAAATATAAGGACTCTTTGATCTGGTCACAGGATTTTAAAGTTCACCTAAAACTGAAAACGTGCTCACTCTCAAGATCATCCGAGATCAGGATGAGTTTGTTTCTTCATCAGGTTTGTAGAAATGTGTCTCAGCAATGGATGCTCTGCAGTGAATGGGTGCCGTCAGAATGAGAGTCTGATAAAAACACCACAGCACTCCAGTCCATCAGTTAACATCTGGAGAAGACAAAAGATGAAACAAATCCAGCATTAAGACATTTTAAACTAAAATACGAATCCATAATAACTCTTCCTCAGTGAAAAAGTGCATCTGCTGTTGCACACATTTTCAGCAAATGTTCATTTTTGGGTGAACTCTCTCTTTAATACGGTCCTGCAGCTCTTCTCTGTATTCTCACGGAGCGCATGCATTACGATGGCTGGCATCTTCTGACTCTTTAATGCATTTCCATTGATATATTCTGACATGCTAAAGCAGGGATCGTTATATGGTGTCATACATCAGTTGACAATTACCCCATATTCAGGCATCAGTCTTTGCCAAGTCAGGAATTCATTAGAGTACTGGACGTCTGTCTGGTGTAATTATATTACTCTGAACATGGATGTATGTGACTGTAGTTAATGCACAGCAAATATCACACGCTAATGCTTTGAAACAGAAAATACAGCTTCAAGCAAGAGCACTTAAGACCAGAAAACATGAAGCTCATCGTGTCGTTTCATCGTTATATTACAGACCAAACACCTACAAATCTGCTGCGTGTCCTCAGAAAGACACGATGCAATTATTTCACCAATTCAACATTTCAAATATGGACATTTCTGTTATTTTGAGTCAAATAAACCACGTCCTACAGTACATGCATTAGTGACGGGCCATGTTGAGCACAAGATGCAATATGTTTGAGCTGTTTATTGATATTCCCGATCAAGAAGATCAAATTAATTCATTTACAAATGTCTGTGTACTGGGGAAAAAATAGAAAAACATTTCCACAGAAACTGCTAGTAAATTTCACAAATAATTACAATAAAACATTAAGTAACACTGAATTAAGCATGATATTTAGTAGTTGAGGTCTTTACAGCAAATCATGAAACAGATTCAGAATTGAGTTCAGTTTCAGTTCATCAGTGTGAACTGGAAAATAAACATTAATCCACCCTCAACCACAAAAGCTCATTTATTAATAGGATCAAATACATCAAATACAATATAAGATATACATAAGAGGTCTTATATAAAAATATACATGTGTCCCTGGAGCACAAAAGCAGTCATAAGCAGCACAGCTATATTTGTAGCAATAGCCAACAATACATTGTATGAGTCAAAATTATACATTTTTATTTTATGCCAAAAATCATTAGATATTAAGATCATGTTCCATGAAGATTTTTAGTAAATTTCCTACCGTAAATATATCAAAATTAAATTATTGATTAGTAATTATATGCATTGCTAAGAACTTCATTTGGACAAATTTAAAGGAGATTTTCTCCATTATTATTATTTTTTAATCTTTTAATTTTTCAGAATTTCAAATAGTTGTATCTCAGCCAAATATTGTCCAACCCTAACAATGATGTGATGGTGATGTATAAATCTCAATTTAAAATTAATTTATATAATTTATAACTGCATCTATATGTTTTTATCAATTATTTATTATTTAATTCATCGTTATTTTATTATTTCAAATTTAATTCGCATTTGAATTTCAATTCTGCTCAGTGTTTGCCATCTCAATTCAAATTGCACAACCAATTGCATTAAACAGAACCAAACCATCTGCTCTCTAGCTCCACCAACAGGCCAATGCAATTATTTTTTAACTTTTTTTAATGCAATTATGAATAGGGAGTAGCAAGAATAAAACTTCCTATCCCTACCATGCACGGTTAGATCTGTATAATCTTCCTGTCAGACCCCCAGGTTTCCTCAACATGCGGTGAACAGGAGGAGATCGAGAGCGAATGTGTGACAGTCCGACGCGCTCGTGCCAAACTATATTTACTGCTCTGCTGAGCATGACCATTAAGTAACGGCGAGTTCACAACTTTCATCTCGCGCAGTGTTTCAGAGCAAACCGCATTTATAGGGTCTGCTATTAGATATGCAAAAGCAGCCTCAGAAGTCTAGGTTATTATTCAGTCAGGGCTGCGCTCTGATTGCTGGACTGTGGAAACAGGCTTTGGGGTGTCTGCTCTGTCACCTCTCCGTTCCTCTGGCGTCAGGTCAATTATTCACCGTGAGGGAAGCACACCTGTGTCCCGAGCGGCTCCGGCTGATGTAGTGCCGGACAGGTGATGGATTCGAGAGGCTCAGGTCCTCCAGAGGTGACCTTCAGTGCAGAGCTCTTCCCCAAGCGTTCCCAGCGGACCGAAGAGAGGAACTGAAACCCGTGTCCACTCGTTTGTTTGCTGGTGAAGTGAGCAAAAAACACACAACACTGCATTCACTTTTTATTCCCAAATGTGTTAACTATATCATCAAATATCTCGATTCTCAAATACGTGACCCAAAACCAGTCATAAGGGTCCATTTCTTTAAAATTGAGATTTATGCATCATCTGAAAGCTGAATAAATAATATTTCCATTGATGTATGGTTTGTTATGATAGGACAATATTTGATCAAAATCTGGAATCTGAGGGTGCAAAAAAAATCTAAATATTGAGAAAATCATCTTTAAAGTTGTTCAAATGAAGTTCTTAGCAATGCATATTACTAATCAAAAATTAAGTTTTGATATATTTACGGTAGGAAATTGCTAAATATCTTCATGGAGCATGATCTTAATATCCTAATGATTTTTGGCAGAAAATAAAATGTATAATTTTGACCCATACAATGTATTGTTGGTTATTGCTACAAATATACCTGTGCTGCTTATGACTGCGTCTGTGCTCCAGGGTCACATATCATGAAATATCTCGATTCTCAAATGTAAGTACATGCATTTTGCACCTTTATAGATTATTTTTGTCTATATCAGTGATTTCTAGTAGCAGACATACATATATTTTTAATAGGAATGACTTTGTATTTAATGTGAACTGCAAAAACTATTCTCTTACTTAGTATTTTTGTCTTGTTTTCTAGTATACAAGACATTAATTTATTTGACAAGTAAAATGATTTAAGATATTATGTCTTGTTTTCTGTACAAAAATATATAAAACTAATTTTTTTCCTTAAAACAAGCAAAAATATCTGCCAATGGTTTAGAATTTTTTTTTGAGTTAAGATTATTTAACCCATTGGCAGATATTTTAGCTTGTTTTAATTTGAATACATTTTCCAGAAAACAAGACTTAATCTATTAATCTTAGTCTTTTTGCTTCTGAAGTAAATGTATCTTGAGTCAAGAATATATATTTGTACTGGAAAACAAGACAAAAATACTGAGGAAGAAAAACATTGTTGTCTAAAAATTGCAAAAACTTCATCTTTGCGTTTCTAATTCAAATGTATTCCAACTTGAATGCTGTTTCTCTGTGGCATTAATAAAAACACTGATTTTGATATTAAAATATTTTTTTATTTTATTCTTAGTGCCATCTGCTGTTTTTTAATAAAAAAAATATATATATTTTAAACTTTTTTCTAATTATGGAAAAACTAATTTTGTGATACACTCCTATTTAAGTTCGGTGTAAGAAAAAATACTTTTATTCTCATGTGGCTGCATTAAATTGATCAGAAGTGACAGTAAAAAAATTTATAATGTGACAAAAGATTTATATTTCAAATAAATGCTGTTCTTTTGAACTTTCTATTCATCTGTGAATCCTGAAAAATAAAATGCATCACAGTTTCCACAAAAATATTGTGCAGCACGACTGTTTTCAACATTGATAATAATCAGAAATGTTTCTTGAGCAGCAAATCAGTATATTATTATGATTTCTGAAGATCATGTGACACTGAAGACTGCAGTAATGATGCTGAAAATACACAGAAATAAATTACAGTTTAACAGATAGTCACAAAAAAACTGCTATTTTACATGATAATAATATTTCTAATTTTGAATGTGTTTTTGATCATATAAATGCAGCCTTGCTGAGCAGAAGAGACTCGTTCAAAACATTACAATCTTACCGAACCCAAGGTTTTGAACAGTAGTGTATGTAGAGATAAGCGCTTTAACATTATGTTTGCTTTCGTGTTTCACAGGGAATATAACGTCACGCAGGTTTGGAACAACGTAACAATAACAGAATATGAACAGCTATATTAAATTGTAATAATATTACACTGTATTTTTGATCAAATAAATGCAGCCTTGGTGAGACTTCTTACAAACCCATTACAAAGTCTTAATTATTCCAAATGATTGGCTGGTAGTGTACATCCGGCTATGTGAGGATAATTAAAAGCTAAACTCTTAAATATCTTCTTGAAGTGATTCTTGTCGTGGAGAGATGATCTGACACACCGGTCCTCGTGACACATGCACTCTGATCATTGGCACAAAGCCTGTGATTTATCATATTAACGTCCCTGTTCTATAGATTTATGCATTTTAATTCCGCTGATGCTCTTTAACATGTCTCATCCTCATTCAGGCTCATTACGAATGCGATAAAAGCAGTTGTTTATATGCGTGATAATTTATGGCGCTCGAAAGGGTAAAAGGCAACTTCATTCATAAGCATCATGTTCAGAGCGATGGCTCTCGTAACACAAACATCTGCTCGTACGTTATCAAAGCGGTGCGGCTTTGGATTCACTCCAAGCGGAAACTAAATAATCTGCTGAGCGAGACTTTATAGCGTCACGGACTTTCTTTTGTTCATAGCAGTTCAGATTCAGGCAAATCTTACTTAGTACTTGTGCCTTGCTTTCCAGAACAAATATGAAAACATTATTAAATCAAGATGCATTTACTGGAGATGACTTCAAAAAATAAGCTCGGTTTTCTGAAAAAAGCATGTTTTTGCTTCAAACAAGAAACATATCTGTCAGTGGTGACAGAAAAATTATCTTCTTTCTTTTTTGAATTACATTTATTGTTCTGACCCCATTGACAGATATATACTTTTTCTTGCTTTAAGCAAAAACTCACTTAGTTTCAATACATTTTTCAGAAAACAAGACTTAATATATTCAGTAAATGCATCTTGATTTAAGAATGTTTAGACTAGAAAACAAGACAAACATACTGAGGAAGAAGCCATTGTTTGCAGAGTAAATCTGTTTCCATCACTCTGTATCTGCATTTTGAAGTCTAGCATCAGAAACAAATGATGGAAATGTCAAATTTAGAAAAAAATAGGGTTAGTTCACAAAGAAAAGTTTTTATGATCGCTTGAAGTGGTTTTTGACTAGTGCGAAAAATGTTAACGCTAATAATGGGAGATGGAAATGTATTTGCCGAATAAATTCCTCCATGTGCATCAAAACAGTCATGTGACTTTGAAAATCCTGACTAACCAGCGGACCGATCTTGTTCCACAGCATCTGAAATGCTTGAGCAAAGTCTGTCATTAAAGTATTTCTGTACACCGCACAACATTATTCTCTTAGTATCTCTGTCTTGTTTCTAGTATAAACATCTAAACATTCTTGAATCAAGATGCATTTACTGTACAAGTACAATTATGTCTTGTTTTCTGTAAAACAAATTAAATACAATTTTGTTAGTTTTTCCATAAAACAAGCAAAAATATTTGCCAAAGGGGTGAGAAAAAATATCTTGTTTAGCCTTTGAAAAAATATATTTTTGCTTGTTTTTTTTTAGAAAATAACAATATCTTAAATAATTTTACTTGTACAGTAAATGCATCTAGATTCAAGAATGTTTAGATATTTATACTAGAAAACAAGACAAAAATACTGAGTAAGGAAATAATTTTTTGCAGTGTATAATTGAAAATGAAATATCTGCTGAGCGAGTGCCGGACAAACTGATGACGGCTAAGGAAGCTACAGAACGATATCATAAAAACTCTTGATTTTATGCTGTTTTTTGAGGTCGGATGCAAGACTCAGCATCTCTGCCTCGCCAAAACAAGCTCGTCCCGCTGCTGGGCCGACATGTGCAGCGCTCTAGGCGGGATGGAGAGACGAGCTGTCTCCAGCCCTGTTCCAGAGCCGCAGCTCCACTGGAGCGTACCAGAGCCGACCGGCTTTAGGGGCCGCACGGCGCGCTTTGGCCCCGCACCAGAGAGACAGGTGAGGGACCCGACGGGGTTTAGAAACAGGACCGTCGCCTCGGCTCCACACCCCTCCGCGTATCGACTCCGGCTCCAACTGTTGATGTTTCTTAATAACAGCGTGTGTCAGCTGCCATCAGCGAGCGGAGCCACTCAAGTGTGCAGCTCCAGTCTGCCGCGGACGGGCCCCAAACGTGGAGCTGCTGCGAGAGGCTCCGCTTCCACCATCCTGCTCTCGCTTTTGTTCAAAAATCAGGCCGGCCGACTGGCCTTTGTGTTCGCGGGCAGACGAGCCGGGACGGAGAAAGTTGGCGTGACGGAGGCCGTGCCAATTTTACCCAAAACACACACAATGGGCTCTTTCAGCGAGTGGACATCTAAACGAAGAAGAAGAGCATCTCTGCACTAGCTCAGTTATTTCTCACTCGAATGGAAACACTTCCTGAAAAAAAGAGCTGAAGAGATCTCAGCAATGTCTCAAACTGTTCTCATATGTGAGCCTGGAGCACAAAACCAGTCATAAGCAGCACAGGTATAGCCAACAATACATTGTATGGGTCAAAATTATAGATTTTTCTTTTATGACAAAAATCATTAGGATATAAGTAAAGATCATGTTCCATGAAGATATTTAGTAAATTTCCTACTGTAAATATATCAAAACATAATTTTTGATTAGTAATATGCATTGCTAAGAACTTCATTTGAACAACTTTAAAGATGAATTTATCAATATTTAGATTTTGTTCACCCTCAGATTACAGATTTTTAAATATTGTCCTATCATAACAAACCATACATCAATGGAAAGATTATTTATTCAGCTTTCAGGTGCTGTATAAACCTCAATTAAAAAAAAAAATACCCTTATGACTGGTTTTGTGGTCCAGGGTCACATATTTGCCAAGATACGCTCTAACATTTCTCATCAATGATTTGAGATCTATACTATACTACACTGTAATAAAATGCTGGGTTTAATACAACCCAGTGCTGGGTAAATATTGTACAGAACACATGCTTGGTTGTATTCAACCAATAGTTTGGTTAAATGTTTAACCCAACCTTCTGGGCAGTAACCCAACCGCTGGGTTCATCCATATTTTACCCAGCGCTGGGCTGTATTTAACCCAGCATTTTATAGAATGTAGTTAATCATTTGGCTTGGAGACAAAGTTTCAACTCAAATGAAACTGAACAATAAAGTTACCACTGCGTCATCGTGATTTTCACATGAGATCTCTGTACTCTGTCACTCAAATGGAGACGTTTCCTAAAAAAAGGAGCCGAGTTATCTCACATGCAAGTTCAAGAAGAGATCTCAACAATGTCTCAAACTGTTCTCATATTTGCCAAGAAGATACCAATTGAAAATCTCAATAAGCTCAAACACGTCTCAATAATTTGAGCTCCTATTATACTCTTACACAACTTCTTATTTGGGTTGAAATTTCATGAGACTCAAATGAAACATAATGAGATCTCTGCACTTGCTCAGTTATTTCTCACTCAAATGGAGACTTTTCTCACATTCGGCTTTCAGTGTCTCAAACTGTGCTCAGATTTGCCAAGATACCAATTAAAAGTCTCAATATAAGCTCAAGCACTTTTCATCAATTATTTAAGCTCTTACTATACTCTTAATACATGACTAGTTACTCATTTGGGTTATAATTTCATGAGAAACAATTAAAACAATGTTGATCCTCAAATGAGAACTGAGCAATGACATTCTCTTCTGGGAATTTAGTACTAGTTACACTTTCTAACAGTTTAAAATTGCCTCATCATGATTTTCTCATATGAGATCTCTTTACTAGCTCAGTTACTTTTCAACTAAATGAGACATTCCTGAAAAAAACAGCAATATCATATGCAAGTTTCAGAGATCTTAATGTCTCAAACTATGCTTAGTTTTGCCAACATACCAATCAAAAGCCTCAAACATTTCTCATCGATGATTGAACTGCCCTACGTTCATTTTAAAGAACTATACTCTTACTAGATGGCAACTAGTGCTCAATTAGGTCGGTTTATATTTCTGAGAAATTTCAGGAGAAACATCTGAGACAAAAAATACTCAAATGAGACATAACTGAGCAAAAACATTCTCCTCTGGTAATTTAAATCATAATTAAATCATGATTTTCACATATGAGATTTCTTCACTAGCTCAGTTATTCCTCATAGACAGCAATGCAATCAAATATAAACATTTGCTGAATCCATGTCACATAAAAAGGTAATCTCACATGCGCGTTTCAGAAGAGATCTCAACTATCTCTCAAACTGTGCTCACATTTGATACCAATTAAACGTCTCAACATAAGCTCAACATTTTTTAATGAGCTGCTCTACATTCATTGTATAGCTCTAGACTCTTACTGTATGAGTAATATGGTCTGTTTTTATCACTGATGAGGAAAAGGTGATACACAAATGAGACATAACTGAGCAATAACATTCTCCTTTGGGCTGTGGTACTAGTTGTATTTCATAACAGTTTAAAATTGCATCATCATGATCTCATTACTAGCTCAGTTATTGCTCATAGACAGCAACACAATCATTTGAGGACAAGTTCTGTGAGATAATAAAAAGGTCCCAGTGACTTCACATGCATGTCTCAAATTGTGCTGTGATTCGACTAAAAAGCTCAAAATGCCATCATGAGAATTCGTGAGACAAAGCTCTCAAAAAACTCAAGATCTTCAAGTGAAAACAGCAAAGCTTTGTGGGTTAACGCTGAAGCGTGTCATATCAGAAGCAGCGCACGAAATGCCCCAGATTAGACGGTTTAGGTGACCCAACATGAATAATCATAAATATGCATGAGCTCACCAAATAAACAAAACAAAGCCTCTTGGTTCTCGTGTCCCCACAAAATTAAGCATTTAATCAGTTTGGCCCTTCACCACGACACCGTCACAGCGCCTGTCACAATTAATGACGTCTAATTTGAACAGCAGACGTGTGACTGATACGTCCATTACAGGCACAATGAGCTGCTCTGACGCCATGTCAGCCATTAATCAATCGCATTTCACTGATGATCATCCTCACAGAAGTCTGAAGACATTTCTGTTCATGGGGAATAAAAACGAACTGTGCCGAATCGCTGTAGGGGCGAAACCGTGCATTCTGGTACTGTCATGACGAATGGAGGTCCAGTCAGGTCCAGCGAGGAACAAACAACCGGAGCGTTAAAGCAACTGATTCTGTTATTGTTCACTCACCGTCACATTATATCAAGCCTGCGTGACGTTATATTCCCTGTGAAACACGAAAGCAAACATAATGTTAAAGCGCTTATCTCTACATACACTACTGTTCAAAACCTTGGGTTCGGTAAGATTGTAATGTTTGAACGAGTCTCTTCTGCTCAGCAAAGCTGCATTTATATGATCAAAAACACATTCAAAAATTGAAATATTATTATCATGTAAAATAGCTGTTTTCTTGGTGAATATATGTTAAACTGTAATTTATTTCTGTGATTAAAGCTGTATTTTCAGCATCTTTACTCCAGTCTTCAGTGTCACATAATCTTCAGAAATCATAATAATATGCTGCTCATGAAACATTTCTGATTATTATCAATGTTGAAAACAGTTGTGCTGCACAATATTTTCAGGATTCACAGATGAATAGAAAGTTCAAAAGAACAGCATTTCTTTGAAATATCAATATTTTGTAACATTACAAAAGTCTTTACTGTCATTCTTGATCACTTTAATGCATCCTTGCTGAATAAAAGCATTAATTACTTTCTGACCCCAAACTTAGACACCATTAAGAACAGTCTGTATGACTTTAGCCTTTGTGTGAGGAACAGACTAGAGCTCAATATTCTCATTATTCAACCTCATTTCACATACGCATTCAAATTAAAACATGAAGAGAAATGTCACTGGTTTTCATAACTGAACGTCTGAAAATGAACATGAGATCTCAGAAGAAAGATGATAATTAGAGAAGTGCTTAAATTAGAGTCTGTTCTTCACATAACACATCATTTGACTTCAGAAGACTTGGAGTACAACATCCTGAAGAATTAAAAGCAGTATATGGGTTTGGGTTTTAAAATATTACGTGTTTGGATCAACATAAGGTTTAAACATTTTGGTTACACTTTATTTTAATGTGTCCATGTTGCAGTGTACTGAGTAATATTAATTAACTACATGCACTTATGGTTAGGATTAGGGTTGTCTTAGGGTTACTTGCATGTAATTATGCATAGTTAATTGTTATTATAATAGCAGTACCTTAAAATAAAATGTTACCAATTATTATTTTATTTAACAAAAGCATTTTAACTCTCTGCTGCCTCGTGTGGTGATTTTCAGCACCAGCTCTTGTTATTAATTCTACATTATTAAGCTTGATTTCCATGCATATTTTCTGTGTGTTTCTGTAAAGCGCCGGGACTCATTAATCAGTTTTGAAGAGACAAAAGCAAGGCTTCTGCTTCTCTGCAGTGGCCGATAAAACCCACGAGAATCCCAGCAGCCCGATCCGAGCAGAAAGGTCACAGTCATGCTAATAAAGAACTCCAGCCACGGCACAGAGACGCAGATCCGCTCTCTGAGGAACCCATCAGTGATTCAGAGAAACACAGCCGCGTGGCGTTATCATTCGTAAGCGTGCGATCGGCCCCCTGTAGTTGAGTCTCATTAAATGGACAGATCAGGAGGAGGAGACGCATGATCATTCACTGGCCTCTTCTCCTCCACATCCATCTGTTATGTCACAAACTCACAGATTTTAAAGGCACATGGATGATAAATGAAGCCAAGAGCACTGAGAGAAACGACAGCAGGCAGCAAACGCTAGTTCAGTGCATGTGCATGTGATGCTGTTTCATCTGTATTTTGTGTAAATGTATGTGTTTACTTGAGGAAAGCGCGTGTGCTGATGCACAACTGATTTAAAAATACATAAATAAATAAATGGATGTGCCATGTTTAGCGCAGCTGTAACCCTGAAAAGACTGACATATGAAATAGTAGGCCAAAAAAAATCTATTTTATTTTCAATGGAAGCATCGAATTAACCTTTAGACAAAATATTTTTTATGTAAATTTTGCATTTTATGTAATGCGTTTTAATGCATTAGGCTTATATAGAATATGGAGGAAAAACATTTCAATTTTACTCAGAGACTCAAACTCGGCAAACTCTGGTGCAGATGCTGATATTTAAATGATGAAATTCTGCTGCTTGTGATGTAAATCAAGGAGATGTTTATAACAGTACAGCAGATACTGTGATCTAAATATCAGTCGTCGCTCTATATCTCCAGTAATATGTCTCAGTAAGATGAGATGTAAATGATCCACACATATAATACAATGCTGATCGAGAGATGAAGAAATAAACGCTCCTCAGAAGATGATGATCATGACAGTGAAAGTAACAAACGAGAAGATGAAGAAATAAACGCTCCTCAGAAGATGATGATCATCTGGAGATATTACTGCAGTTATTGTAAATTAGCCCCAGTATTTCAATATAACGAATCCATGGATGTGTGTGTTATTCCTCCGCTGTGAAAGTGCTCCTCAATCATATATGGATGATCGTTCCTCCGCTGATGAGAGTTCGTGCTGAACGCGCTCCGGCATTCCTCCGAGAGGAACAGTGAAAGTAATAAACGCTCCTCAGAAGATGTGATGAGAAGTTCCTCCGCTGAGTATTATGGGCTGTGTTGGTTTGTGCTCTTTATGCAGCAGATGATCTTCTATAATTAAGCAGCAGACAAATAAAACAAAGACAGGCCGGATTCTAAAGGCTCGTTTAAAGGTCTTTTAATGAGTCCGAAGATTATGTGATGAAAGATCGTTGTCGTTCCTCCGCTGAGGAACGGTGAAAGTAATAAACCTCCCTCAGAAGATGTGATGAAGATCGACATTTAGAGCGAAGATGTGATGATGATATTCCTCCGATATCAGCGCAGGGCATGTTCGTTCCTCCGCTGAGGAACAGTGAAAAGTAACAAACGCTCAGAAGATGTGATGAAGATCATTCCTCCGGTAAATCAAGGCTCATAAAGTGAATAATATGATTGCCGATGATACGAGGAAAGGTCAGCTCCCAGCACTGCAGGAGAGACGTGCAGTGAAAGTAACTCGCTCAGCAAGATGTGGATGAAGATCATTCCTCGCTGAGGAACAGTGAAAGTAACAAACGCTAAGAAGTGATTGAGGAATTTGTTCCTCCGCTGACCTCTCAAAAGTAACACGCTATGATGTGAGATAAGTATCCGCTGAGGAAAAGTGAAAGTAACTACATTCCTCCGACATGAAAGTAATAAACGCTCCTCAGAAGATCCTGATGATCAGATTCATGATTGATGGAGAATCAAGTAAAAGCTGCAGAAAGTGTTCATCTGGAGATATTACTGCAGTTATTGTAAATTAGCCACAGTATTTGGATACAACAATAATAGATCCAAGTGGTTTGCTAAAAGTGTTGTACCTTCAAATAAATAAACAGAAGGTAATAAAGTCCAAGAGCTCTGGGACAGAGAAGAAAAAACTGGCTAGTTAGCAAAGTTTGCATCAAAGCAGGGTTATTATAGTTAACTAAAACTAAACCTGAAAATAAAACCATTAAAAACAATATTTTACTACTTGAAATAAAATAAAATAAAATAAAACTTAATTATAACATATATCAACTATATATATTAGTTCTGTTAATCACGTCCAAAATTAAAGTTTTGTTTACATAATATATGTGTGTGTGTGCTGTGTATATTTATTATGTATATATAAATACACACACATGCATGCACATATTTCAGAATATATGTTATTTTTATATATTAAATATATTTATTCATAATATAAGTTATATGAATATACATATAGACATGTAAATACTTTCAAAATATACATAATAAATATACACAGAACACAGATATATTGCGCAAACAAAACTGTTATTTTGGATGCGATTAATCGTTAGACAGCACTAATATATATATATATATATATATACATATATATACAGTATGTACACACAGTGGATATAAAAAGTCTACACACCCCTGTTAAAATGGCAGGTTTCTGTGATGTAAAAAAAACGAGCACCAAGATAAATAATTTCTGAACTTTTTCCAACCTTTAATGTAAACTATAACCTGTACAACTCAATTAAAAAACAAACTGAAATATTTTAGGAAAGGGGAGTCCAAATAATACACTAAAATAATGTGGTTGCATAAGTGTGCACACCCTCTTATAACTGGGGATGTGTTCAGACTGAAGCAATCACATTCAGACTCGTGTTAAACAGGAGTCAGTACACACCTGCCATCATTTAAAGTGCCTCTGGTTAAACCCAAATACAGTTGAGCTGTTCTAGCAGGCTTTTCCTGACATTGTCTTACAGCAAAAGCCATGGTCCGCAGAGAGCTTCCAAAGCATCAGAGGGATCTCTTTGTTAAAAGTTATCAGTCAGGAGAAGGGTACAAAAGAATTTCCAAGGCATTAGATATACCCAGAACACAGTGAAGACCGTCATCATCAAGTGCAGAAAATATAGCACAACAGTGATATTACCGAGCACTGGATGTCCCTCCAAAATTGATGAAAAGATGAGAAGAAAACTGGTCAGGGAGGCCTACAGCAGCATTAAAGGAGCTGCAGGAGAGTACTGGCTGTGTAGTACATGTGATAAAATTCTCCCTTATTCTTCATATGTTTGGGCTATGTGGTAGAGCGGCAAGAAAAACATCCAAGCCCGGTTAAATTTAGCAAAAACACATTATAAGTCTCCCAAAATCATGTGGGAAATGTGTTATGGTCTGATGAAACCAAGGTTGAACTTTTTGGCCATAATTCTAAAAGGTATGTTTGGTGAAAAAACAACACTGCACTTCACCAAAGGAGCACCATAGCCACAGTGAAGCATGCTTTAGGGCTGTTTTTCTTCAGCTGGAGCCTGAGTCAAGGTGGAGGGAATTATGAACAGTTCCAAACACCAGTCGATATTAGCACAACACCTTCAGGCTTCTGATAGAAAGATGAAGATGAAGAGGAACTTCATCTTTTAGCATGACAACAAGCCAAAGCATACATCAAAATCAACAAAAGAATGGCTTCACCAGAAGAAGATCAAGTTTTGGCATGGCCCAGCCAGAGCCCAGACCTGAATCTGACTGAAAATCTGTGGGGTGATCTGAAGAGGGCTGTGCACAGGAGATGCCCTCGCAATCTGACAGATGTGGAGCTTTTTATATTAAATATTGCTAAGTCAAGATATCATGCTGATACCCAAAAAGACGGAGTGGTGTAATAAAATCAAAAGGTGCTTCAACAAAGTATTAGTTTAAGGGTGTGTATACTTATGCAACCACATTATTTTAGTTTTTTTTATTTTATTTTTTACTCCCCCTTTCCTAAAATATTTCAGTTTGTTTTTTAATTGAGTTGTACAGGTTATAGTTTACATTAAAGGTTGAAAAAGTTCAGAAATTATTTATCTTGGTCTCATTTTTTTACATCACAGAAACCTGGCATTTTAACAGGGGTGTGTAGACTTTTTATATCCACTGTATATACTGTATATATATATATATATTTACATATATGCATTTAAACGCTTATCCAAGGCGACTTACAGTGAAATTTAGGCACACACAGTATGGTGTTAGGAATTGAACACACTTTTCGCTGCTACACACACACACACTACACCACACACACACACACACACACACACACACACACACACACACACACACACACACACACACACACACACACACACACACACACACAACACACACACACACACACACACACACAACACACACACACACACACACACACACACACACACACACACACACACACACACACACACACACACAATACACAAACAAAAACACAATACACACATAATAAAAAAACTATATAGACACATTAAATAAACTAAAACTAATAAATGTGATAAAACAACAAAACTTTAACAAAATGTTTAACTTAAAAACATTTTAAGTTTCTTTAACTTGTACTAAAATCACAAAAACTGTAATAAAAAGAAATAAAAACTATATAGGCATACATAAAACTAAAATTGAAATAATTAAAATGAAATTATTCAAATGAAATCTAAAAATAGTAAACCTATAATAACATCAAAATAATAATATCTCAAAGATACTTATATAGCACAGCATTAAAGTAATGTTAATGTTTGCCATACGTTTCCCACAGGATTTTGCTGTTTTTGCTAATACAAATATTAAATATATTTCACAAACATAAAAACAAAGACCACAAACTAGTAGTTGCCCCATTTGCAACAGCCTTAAATTATTATTATTTTCTTTAAAGAATAAAATCATAAAAAAGGAAGCAAGTGAAGTGCTGCTTTTAAATAAATGATGCCATACATCAACAACAAACCTTCATGACTAGACCTACATAATGGACGTACAGCATTAATGGACGACTTTAAGTGCTTTTCATCATTTCTGAAGCTTCACAGACATCGTCACTGTCACTGTATGGAGAAAAAAAACTCTGTAAAGATTCCTTAACATTTGCCCTTTTGACAAAAAACTAAACAAAAACAGCATTCAGGTTTAAAACGACTGAATAATGGCAGAATTTCAGGCTCCTTCAAAGAGCGGCCGTGTATCGTGTCCTGGGTCATTTTTGATTGCAGAAACTGGATCTTCTTGTTTGATATTTCTTGATTTATTATGATAATAAATCCAGGTCCATCAATCAGCACGGCCACAGTTTGCTACTCATTTGAGTCTTGACTGTTACCACAGACAGAGTCCTTCTGAAACCTAAATATTTTGGCAGCGAAAGCTAATAAATGGTATTTCTGATTGCAGTGCCCTTGCTAATGTCCCGTCTCTGGTCACTGACCCAGTTTACAGTAGTTTCAGTTTTAGTCTTAGTCCTGCCTCAAATGTCCTTTTGAGATTTTATCATATTTAGTCAACCTGTCCCTGTTTTTTGTTTAGTCAAGTTTTATTTGACTAAAAGTCTGGGAATTTTAGTCAATGAAAATTTAAACTAATATTTAACAAATATTTTGCTCAAAATTATCATCTAGTTTCATGATTTATTAGATACAAACAATATACATAATTATATATAGTATATGTAATACAGAAATACAAAGACAGTCTACATTATGAAAGCGGAAACTGTAAACATGTGCGAATAGTTGCCAGGTTGTGAATATAAATTAAAAACTGGCCAGATAATGTGTCTTTTTTCAGGTAGAGGCTCTGATTGGGGAATTTAAACTCTTGAAATCTGGCAACCCAAGCGTGAAACCTCATGGAGGTCTAGTCTGGAAAACAGTGAAATTCTGGATTACAGAGTTTTAATTTAAGCTACATTGTAGTCTCGTCTATTTTCGTCAATGAAATTGCATTTTTCGTCAATGATATTGCAACATACTGTCAAAAAATGTACAGCCTGAATGCACTGCTAAATGCGTCTGCTAAATGCATAAATGTAAATGTAATGCATGTTGATATAATCACAGTTCACAGCGATGCCACAAAGAACCAATTAGTCAAAGAACCATCTCTTTCTTACCTTTTTATAATCTCAAGAACCTTCTTTCGCCACAAATTTCACCAGGTTAAAATAATATCTCAAGCTTTTATGCTTGATTTTTTTGTAACACATTAACCTCGAAACCTTTTCAGCTTTCTCTTTCTGCAAATATAGCGATATGAAAGCACCCAGAATACTATCAAAACACTCAACGCAGCTCCATTCTTTGCGAAAGATGAATAAAAAGGCGCAAAGGAAACAAAAACATCGAAAAATGATATACGACCCGCCAAATGCAGGTCAAATCACAGACATGGCCGATTTGCACGGGATTAAGATCACAGACAACCTCTGTAATTATGACTGGAGGTCACCAGGTAGAACTAATCCTGTGCAAATAGGGCTTACGGCATCATGAAGCACTTTTATTTTTAAGAGTGAAAATACCATTTCAGTCTCTCTACTTAATTTCACATTTATTTCAATGTGTTACTAGCCATTTCTTTGTAGTCATTTGTGATTTTTTCAGTGTAACAGACGAACGGAGGTCGTTTCAAACTGCTGGAGAACAAACGGCCTCACTTCAGAGTCACACTTGTTAATTAGCATTGGAAAATAATCATAAATCGGCAGTTTCATAGATATGAATGTCAAATAAACTCACCTGCGAGAGAGAACGTGTTCTCGCTCATGTATTTTCCGAATTCATTTTCTCAGTGATCTCGGCTCAACTCCCCAAGAGCGCACGTTATGGACTAAATCAATCAAATGCCTGACTTCATTAATTACGTGGAGGACCCGGGGCATGTCGTAAGTGGGGTTACTCATCAGCCCGGAGCCATGATGGAGGACGGGCCGAGCCTGAGAGGACCAATTTGTGTGTCAAAGCCTGCAGCAGGACAAGAGCGCACTTAATGCAGATCACTGGAAATGCATCATTATATGCACCATTTACCAGATGCCCATTTAACATGCAATAATTAGATCAGTGCTCTTGAGAAAGGAGGGGGGGGGGGGCTGTATAATGGGGTCCCCTGCCATAACATTAACCGCACCCCGGGGTTGTCAAAATTATTATTTGAAGGGTCTCATTCTTTTGAGTGCTTGGGAACGCAAAAGCAATGCTTTTGTGTCGTTCCGCCATTCTTTCGCTCCCCGTTTCTCCATTATTCTTTCAGTCTGAGCGAATCCGGCCGATGAGCAATGTTATTCGGGTAGTTACCCTAAAAGATGATGCAGCCTGTGTACATCCACCAAATTACACTTCCATTCACATGCTGCACTCAGGGCCGCGGACATGAAAGAAAACATCATTTCTTATTGTGATGGAGCCGTCTTTGTGGCGTTTGCCAGCCTCGTTCCTGCTTTTAAGATAAAACCAATAATGAGAAAATCGGCGTGCTTAGAGTTGTAGCCGTTCTCTTAGACAGACAGATTAACAAACGCTGTTTTATCAGAGCACTCCCAACAATTGGACGACACGCTCGCTTTCTCAGCCGTACGTACGGCGATCTGTCACGGACGATGGGAACGCATTTGTTCTGCTGCTATGATATACGACATCAAAATTAATCACTAAACATTCCATTATTGTAATCTGTTTAAATGATTTCCCCCTCATCTGAGTAATTACGAGCCAGATGTTTTACCAAATAACATAAGAGTTGAGTACAGAAATGATCAAACATGAGTTGTGACTGACAAAACAATGCTAATGCAGATTCAAAATGCAACAAGCGATGTAATCATAAAGCAAATAAATAAACGTACAAACATTTAAAAGCAAGAGAAACACTTCCTTTAAATTGCAATTGTTTCTGACATCAAAAGTTGAGTACCCTCCACAGTATTCTGGTGTACATGTATCTGCCACTTGGTAGGTGCTCTACAAATTAGATGCCAACATGTATAGGCAGCAAACAGAGCAATAGAACAACAGAAAGAAAGAACAATAGATAGATAAGCAATATATCAAAGAACAGGTAGAGCGATGGAACGATAGAGTGACAGGGCGATAGATTAAGTGATGGAGATATTGAGACAGATAGAGCAACAGAACAAGAGAACAGTAGAGCGACAGAGTGATAGAGCAGAACAACAGAGACAGAGCAACAGAACAAGAGAACAGAGCAATAGAGCAATGGAATGGTAGAGAGACAGAGCGATGAAACAACAGAAAAAGCAATAGATCGGTAGAGCGACAGAAAGATAGAGACAGAACAACAAACAGTGGATAGAGTAGAGATAGATTAAGCAACGAACAGTGTTAAGCAATGATAAAGAGTGATGGAACGATGGAGAGACAGAGTGTTACAAAGCGAAAACAATGATAGTGATGGAACAATGATAGATAATATAACAATAGAGACAGAGCTAGAGCGACAACAATGATACGACAGACAGAATGTGATAGATATAATATGGCGAAGATAGAGTGATGGAACAATAGAGACAGAGCATTACAGACAGAGAAACAATGAGTGATGAAACACAGAACAATACAGATAGATATGAAGCAATAGGAACGCAACAGAACGATAGAGTGATAAAACAACAGAATACAGCAACAGAGCGATAGAAGAGTGATGAAACAATAGAACGAGCGACAAGACAGCAACAGAGCGATAGAGTGATGGAACAATAGAACAATACAGCACAATACAGAACAGAACAATAGCGACATAACAAAGAGATAGATAGAGTGATGAAACAGAGACAAAACAATGGAGCGATTGAGATAGAGTGATGAACATAGAGCGACAAACAATGGATAGAGCAACAGAATGAACAGAGCGATAGATAGAGTGATGAAACTAGATAATACAGCAACAGAGCGATAATAGAGTGATGGAACATAGAGCGTAGAACAATACAGACAGAGCTGATAGAGTGATGAAACAATAGAACGACAGAACAATACAGAGCAAGAAGAGTGATGAAACAAGCAACAGAACGACAGAACAATAAACTAGAGTGATAGATAGAGTGATGAACATAGAATGGAACAATACAGAGAGCAAGATAGAGTGATGAAACAATAGCGACAGAACAATAGACATAGATAGAGTGATGAACAATAGAAACGACAGACAATAAGCACAGAGCGATAGATAGATATTAAACTATAGAGCGTGAAACAATACAGCAACAGAGCGATAGATAGAGTGATGAAACAATAGAACGACAGAACAATACAGCAACAGAGCGATGATATAGAAAACAATAGAACGACAGAACAATACAAGAACAGAGCGATAGATAGAGTGATGGAACAGAGCGTGAGAACAATACAGCACAGAGCGATAGATAGAGAGAAACAATAGAACGACAGAACAATACAGCAACAGAGCGATAGATATAGAGAAACAATAGAACGACAGAACAATACAGCAACAAGCGATAGATAGAGTGATGAAACTATAGCGTGAGAACAATACAGAACAGAGCGATAGATAGAGTGATGAAACAATAGAACACAGCAATACAGAACAGAGCAATAGATAGAGTGATGAAACAATAGAACGACAGAACAATACAGCAACAGAGCGATAGATAGAGTGATGAAACAATAAACGAAGAACAATACAGCAACAGAGCGATAGATGAGTGATGAAACAATAGAACAGCAACAGAACAGCGATAGATAGAGTGATGAAACAATAGAACGACAGAACAATACAGCAACAGAGCAGATAGAGTGATGAAACAATAGAACGACAGAACAATACAGAACAGAGTAGAGTGATGAAACAATAGAACAAGAACAATAGAACGACAGAAGAGTGATGAAACAATAGAAACAGAATAATACAACAGAGCGATAGATAGAGTGATGGAACAATAGAACGACAGAACAATACAGCAACAGAGCGATAGATAGAGTGATGAAACAATAGAACGACAGAACAATACAGCAACAGAGCGATAGATAGAGTGATGAAACAATAGAGCGACAGAACAATACAGCAACAGAGCGATAGATAGAGTGATGAAACAATAGAGCGACAGAACAATACAGCAACAGAGCGATAGATAGAGTGATGAAACAATAGAACGACAGAACAATACAGCAACAGAGCGATAGATAGAGTGATGAAACAATAGAACGACAAACAATAGAACGATCGATAATAGTGTGATGACAATAACAGCAACAGAACAGAGCGATAGATAGAGTGATGAAACAATAGAACGACAGAACAATACAGCAACAGAGCGATAGATAGAGTGATGGAACAATAGAACGACAGAACAATACAGCAACAGAGCGATAGATAGAGTGATGAAACAATAGAACGACAGAACAATACAGCAACAGAGCGATAGATAGATATAAAACAATAGAGTGAACAATACAGCAACAGAGCGATAGATAGAGTGATGGAACAATAGAGCGTTAGAGTGATAGAACTAAGGAAAAACAGAGCGACAGGGCGATAGATGAACAGATCTATCTATCTATCTAGAACAACAGCAGATCAGCTCAATGGAGGCTAACAGCTGTTAGCTGCTTTCTGCGCTAGCCGCCTTCTGCAGCGCTTTATGGAGATCCTAATGGAGTAATTTATGGAAGAAATAAAAACGTAACAGGTCATCAGCATTCTTCTATCCTCCTTCGGCGGGATGCGTGACGGCGCGCACTTCAGAGTCGTTAAACCCAACAGCCTTGGGAATGCTGGGAAGAAATAAACGCGCATGGGGGGTTAATGGATCTCAAGGCAATCACATGGTGCCTTATAGATTGCATAATGTGATTGTTGGGATGTTTGATGGAGGAACGGATGTCACGGGCCGTCAATGCAAAAACCAATGCAAGGAGTCGCTCAGGTAGCGCTATTACAATCTGCCTTCCATCTGTTCAGGAGCCATAAAATCACACTAAACCTGGTATAATTTCACAGTCTTACAGCCCATAGAGAGCGTCACGCTTCACCATTTACATCGCATATAATCCAGCTGACTTCCAGATGAAAACTGACTGGAGATGGGGACTTAATTGAGGGAAGCACTCTTCAGCCATCACAAAATAAGAGCCAATGAGGATTTGTGTTGTTCTTTTGCATCAAAGCTCATTTACAGTCATTTACAGTGAATGAACAAGCTTTTTATGAGACGTTAATGTTTATGTGTTTGATAGATTGACGCAATGCTGATGAGAAACACACAATCACTTGTTTCTGTACATTAACATCACAGCTTTCATCTCTGAGACAAATAGTCATATTATTGCAGTTTTTATTAATATTTTAAATTACGTTTTTAATTTTTTTATTTAGTTACAGCTTTAGTCATTTTGTTGTGTTTCTGTTTTTTATGTTTATACAGGTTTATAAATGTTTCAAGTTAAGTTATAGCTTTTTTTAGTACATAAACTTAAGCTACATCAAAATTGAGAAATTCTGCCAAATGTGGCCATGTTTAAAAAAATTTTTTTTATTTCAGCTACTGTACCATATATTTTATTTCACATTTCTTTAATTGTTGTTATGGTTTTAATGTAAAGTTATTGCTCAGATGATGCTCTTTCTTCTCTGAGGAGACCAACGGTGTTATTTTAGTATCACTTATATACTATTATAATTTGTATTGATATTTTGAATTATTTATTAACTTATTTATTTTATACTTCAATTTTAGTAAAAGTTTTCGCAATTTTGTGGGGGGTTTCCATGTTTATTTTTTATTATGTGTATAAAATTTGTATTAATTTAGTTTGATTTTAATACAAGTTAAACTGAAAAATGAGAAATATTTCCTTGGCAACTAACATTTATTTAAGCAACAGTTTCTGATGTTTTTATTATAATAGAAGACACAATATTGAGTAATATTCTCTATATGATATGGGTAGATCTCTTCTGAACTCTACAGGAGACACATGTGAGACGACCGGAGTCTTAATCTCAGGAGAAACATCTGAGAAGAAGGAGACTGAAGAGAAACAGAGAAATGACAGAGATCTGTGTGGTGTTGGGTTATTGTGAAAGCGGTTGTGTTCATGTCAGATGTATAGATCAGCTCTGTTCCTGGTTCCTCTGGCTCTGGAATGGCAGGCTGTGATTGGCTGTTGGCTGTTTAGTGTGTTTAGCTTTGCAGATCAAATTAAACTGGCCGTGACATGATTAATGGAGGCAATTTCGCTCAGCAGTCACACAGCTATATTCGGTGGCAGCAGCGTGTGTTTCACTGTCTGTGTGTGTGTGTGTGTGTGTGTGTGTGTGTGTGTGTGTGTGTGTGTGTGTGTCGTGTCTGTTGCGTGAGTGTGCGTGTGTGTGTCTTGTGTGTGTGTGTGTGTGTGTGCGCGTGTGTGTGTGTGTGTGTTTCTGTGTGTGTGTGTGTGTGTGTGTGTGTGTGTGTGTGTATGTGTTCTGTGTTTTGTGTGTGTGTGCGTGTGTGTGCGTGTTTTTGTGCGTGTGTGTGTGTGTGTGTGTGTGTGTGAGATGACAGAATGTGTGTGTGCTGTGTGTGTGGGTGTGTGTGTGTGTGTGGTGTGGTGTGTGTGTGTGTGTGTGTGAGATGACAGAATGTGGATGTGCGGATGGCACAATGTCTGTTGTGTTTGGAGGCATACATACATTAACAGAAATCATAAATGAGATCTCTTTAATATCACACATTTTCCCTGGAGATGGTAATCAAATTTAATTTGCTTCTCATATGTTTCTCCTGAAAAAAACAAATAAAACAAAAAAATAAAACAGCTTAATTAAGAGTTTCAGAAGAGATATCAATGTCAAAAATGTTTTCGTATTCACAAAGACACTACATTGCAAGATAAAAATACATAAATAAATAAAAAATTTTTTTAGTCAGTATTTCTTGTTTTCAGTAGAATTATCTGAACATTCAGAAGCAAAATGAATTGGGATTTTAAGTTCTACTTTCTGAAAAATATATCAAAATTAAACAATCTTACTTTGACAAACATTTTTCTAAAATAAAAAAATATCTTTATAAATTAGAGTTTTACGATTATTTTTTTTAAAAAAATATATATTTTCCAGAAAGTACACATGCTTCTAAAGTAAATCTGTATTTAACGGTTTCAGTAATCTTGATTTAAGGTTTAGATACACAGCTAAAAATATTTATTTGCATTTTTGTCTTGTTTTCTAAAACAAA
Source organism: Ptychobarbus kaznakovi (assembly GCA_027422405.1). Taxonomy (NCBI): domain Eukaryota; kingdom Metazoa; phylum Chordata; class Actinopteri; order Cypriniformes; family Cyprinidae; genus Ptychobarbus; species Ptychobarbus kaznakovi. Next base: position 40,182 of record JAPDDN010000127.1, read on the forward strand.
TCAAGATACATTTACTTGAGAAGCAAAACAACATAAGATATTAAGTCTGATGTTTGAAATATTTATCAAAATTAAGTGAGTTTATATTAAAACTGAAAACAATATCTGTCAGTGGGGTCAGAAATAACACTATTTCTCTTTGACCCCACTGATTTTTCTTGTTTAAGAATGAATTAATGAACAAATAAATGACTCGCTTCATTTTGATAAATGCCATTTTGCTTCTAAAGTAAATGTATCTTGATTTCATTTGTATTGGAAAACAAAACAAGAAGTCAGAAAATCATTTTTTTAGCGGTGTATATACAATTATGTCAATAGGAGCTCTAATATTTCTCATCCAATGATCTGAGCTGCTCATATTTAACAGCTCTATTGTTACAGTCTGACAGCTAGTCAATAACAGTTATCATACACAGTGCCAAAACTACACACACCCCACTTCTGATTATCCTGAGACTAACAAAGTTGATATTTCATTGATATTTCTAAACAATAACATTCTCTGGGTTACTTCAAAACAAACTCTCAACAGATTATCTTAAACATGGACTCTTATGAAAATAATTAATTTCCTTCTCTTATTATTATTGACTGTGATATGAAACATTTAGCTGATGAAAATGAGACAACAGCAGCGTGAGATCACGAGGGCTTCCCGTTTAATTACATATTAATGATTGATAAGCTGAAATTCCCTCCGCTGTTGATGTACGACTGGACAACGCAGGATATTGACAAAGCGTCAGCCATCAATCACCTGAGCAAACGAGACTTCAGTCTGAAGATAATAACCTGGCTTTCTCTCTTAACAAACAATCATATTCAGTGTGTCATCACTTCAAACGCAAAAAAACATATTTTCTGTCTTGTTTTCAGGAATAAAAGCCATGCGCAAGAGAGAAATTAATTATTATATATCAACAGAAATGCCAGCGTCATCTTCCACTGTCAGCATGAATTATTAACACGCTCGTCTCGGTGTAGATTTAACATGATTCAAGGAAAAGTGGCTTCTTTGAGTTCTGCTTTTATTAAAGGAGAAGCTCGTGAAACACGGAGCCGGTCCGGTTTGATTAGATTCATCTGTCCATCAGGTTTGGACGGGGCGCCGGAGAACAGAGGAAGTGATGGACGTCTGTCTGCATGTCACTTCCTGTTCTTCAGTGAGAAGCTGCCTCTGATTTAATCGAGAGCATCGATCGGGCCGGACTAAAGTAAGATGTACAATGAGGATCAGAACTGCAAAGAATTCATCAGAACGAGTTAATCTCATAAAGACAACCCTCAACCCTGAACTCAACCAGAGACAAACCAATAAATCCTTCCCAATAGAAGCAGCAGCATCTTCATTTCATGCAGACTTCAGTGCAATAAACTAGATCCCCCACAAGAATAATCATATTACTTCATAATAATAAATAATAACTTTAATATTTAGTTTATTTATTGGATTGAGCTTTTTTGGGTGCAATGTTTTGCATGATGTGTTATTGTTTCCATTGAATTTTGTATAAATATTTGTTTTTATATCTCCTGCTAAAATAAAGAGATTTTTATAGAGCAGATGTTGAGAAACGCTGGATTGAGCTGAGAAACATATATTATATATAAATATATAGTATTATTATTATTATATATATATGATGATCTAGTTTGTGTCTTTAGTTGATTTATTTTTGGTTTATTTATTGTGTTTATAATGTCTAATCGTTACATTTAATTAATGTTTCTGATCTCCTGTCTAATAATTTAAAATCACAGTTTGTCTTTAAGCATTATTAATTAAAATGAATCTTAGATTAAACTAAAAAGTACAGTACACTGTACTATATATGAAAATAAATGTTTATTAAAATACAATATTATAAAATATTAATATTGTGAAATATAATATTCATATAATATTACCTTATTAATTTATAATATTAAAATTAGATATTTTAAAATATGTATGAATGTGTCTGACTGATAAAATATTTTCAGATTAATTTTTTATTTTACTGTTTGTGGTCTGTTTTTAGTCATTATTGAATTTTTAAAAAATGATAAAGTGTATAATATCATAAAACAATATTAGTATTGTTATACAATTAAAATGATTATTATATTATTATTTTACATTCTGGTCTCCTGTCTAATAATAATAAAAACAGAATTAGATTAGATTAATCTAAAAAAGTACAATAATATTAAAATACAATATATCAACTTAATTTTAGAATATTAATATTGTAATGTGTAATAATATAATTAATTTATAAAATGTATGAATGTGCATGGATGATACAATATTCTCAGATATTTTCAACATTGCATTTATTTCTGGTCTATGTTTTAACCATTATTAATGTAAATAAAAAGGATATATATTATAATGAATTAATATTAGCAAGTCTATTGTTATACAGATGAATGAATAGTGGAATATTTTCAACAGAAATGTATTTTACTCTGGCAGGAATATATTCTGTTTGTTAGCTCCAACATCATCATGTCTGACGCAACACGAACCCATCAGGTGAGATGATCTAGTTCGGTGTCTTTGAAATCAGTGTGCGGTTGAAGGAGGAGGCGCTGTCACAACATCTGTGCTCCTCACGAGTCTGCCTCCTCTCAGCGAGAACAAGATCCGGAAACCCGAGCCAGAGCCAGAATCAGCAGAGCAGGCGTTTATCAGCCCAGATAAAGGTCATTTGACTGGCCGCCGGACGCCCCAAACACGGCAGGGGTGCAAACCGGCCGTCAGATGCTGCTGCGCGATAGCGGCCGACCTCAATATTTACTGCGACTCTAACGATTCATCCAAAAACAAACAGCAGACGTTAATGCAGGCTGAATCCAAACATAAAACCGAAATCACACTACGGCTTAATGCAATGATCAAATCTCAAAGGCTGGGATTTAATTTAAATTAGTCATGAAGTGAGAAACCAAAATTCCCTTGATCTTTTGATATATAATAGGTCACTGTACTATAAAAACAAGTCTCAAAGCTTTCTCAGCTTCTAATGAAGGCAGTCTGCCAAAACCACAGCTTGTGGAATGTTCTACTCTATGATGTAATAGTATGGATAAGCACCGCCTCCGCAGAAGAAGGTAAACATTACTGTCTGTTTAGCCCGCCCATCGATTCTACATCCGTAGGTGTGTTCGCCTTGAAGCGGCGCTGCACAGAATGATCAGTGTGTGACATCAAAGTACCGCGAGAGCGATTCGAAAGCATAGGATCCATCTGCTCTCTTATTTCTCTCGTGGTACTTTGATGTCACACACTGATCATTCTGCACAGTGCGGCTTCAAGGCGAACACACCTCCTGTGTGATTAGCACCGCCCACCGATTCTACAGCACTGCCTGTTTAGCCCCGCCACCGATTCTACATCACTGCCTGTTTAGCCCCGCCCACAGATTCTACAGCATTGCCTGTTTAGCCCCACCCACCGATTCCACATCACTGCCTGTTTAGCCCCCTCCGATTCCACACTACCTGTTTTAGCCCCGCCCATTCTACAGCATTGCCTGTTTAGCCCCGCCCACTGTTTACATCACTACCTGTTTAGCCCCACCGATTCACATTACGCCTGTTTATCCCGCCTCCGATTCTACATCACTGCCTGTTTACCCGCCCATGCCATTCTACAGCATTGCCGTTTAGTAGCCCCACCCACCGATTCTACATCACTACCTGTTTAGCCCCGCCCCACCGATTCTACATCACTGCCTGTTTAGCCCCACCCACCGATTCTACAGCACTGCCTGTTTAGCCCCGCCTACCGATTCTACATCACTGCCTGTTTAGCCCCGCCCACGGATTCTACAGCACTGCCTGTTTAGCTCCGCCCAGCAAATCTACATCACTCTGTTTATCCCCACCCACCGATTCTACATCACCGCCTGTTTAGCCCCGCCCACCGTTGCTGACGCTCACTAAAGCAAGCAATTGCTTTCTTATGTGCGCTGTTTTATCGGTTTCACATTCGCTTTCGAAATCGATCACGTTCAGCAAGGAGGGGAGAGGATGGAAAGTGGGGAGCACAGTAACTCGTTGGGGGGGGGGGTACGGCCCATGAATGCCCCCCCCCTTGGCCCTGTGTCCAACGTCAACTTGACGTTATATAGACGTCCAGTGCCTGCTGGGAAATAACAAGAGGCAAACACGCAGGTCTACGCAGAAACCAAACGATAAAGATGCTCTGAAGACAATAAGACGCTGCGCAGTGCCAAGCTGTGGAAAAACAGTGCTTGCGTTGCCTTCCTTGCAGCATTAGGAAAGAGTCAATGAACTTTATTTTTAATGAAGATCCAGACCACGTCAGTAAGAACTTGGACTTTTGTTCATTTCATTTTACAGCAGATTCATTTACAAACTAAAACTAAAAGACGATGCTATGTTGAAAATATTGGATCTGACAGTAATGTCGCAACACAAGTGTGAGCAGCTGATTTCATTACGTGATCAATATTGCTTTGTCTGTTACACAGATCGTTTAATATGTATTGAGTTAATTATGCGTTTTTGACCTAAATCCCCACAGCGTCCATCTGTGAGGAATGTACGCTGTCAAACATAAACAACTGTTATCCAATCAGAGCAGTGGTGTTTACTCCCGAGTCTACAATCACCAGGCCTATTCAAACAGAGCGTTCTGATGGACACAAAATAGCTTATTATGCTAATAACAGCTAATTATGTTTTTTGACGTAAACATCTTGATAGCATTAAAAGTGGCCCTCAGAAAACTGCTCAGAGGCAGTTCATGAGCCCTTTAATAAATACCAGCACTGTGTTAATTTACACGTCAGCAGCTCGTGATGTTTTCAGCATCTCACAGTAAACGCTCCACATCTGCATCTGCTCACATTTAGAACAAAGCATGTTTCAAACCTCTTCTTTTATTAGCATCAAAATAAGCACAGAACATGACAATTACTATTTCTGGCAAGTTAGAAATAAACGTTTGATGATTGAACATTGGACAATGAAGAAAATAACACTGCCATAAAAAAATAGTAGTGTAATTTTACAGTTGAATTGTGAAATACATTTTGTCTATTATTTTTCGTGAATTTTAATAAAAAAAAAATATAATAATAATACATCTAATAATTTTTTTTTTTACATATGAAGAGTTCATTTGCAAAAACAGATAACTGGTAATGGTTTTTAACTATTTTCAAAAATCATGTTTTTTATTGTGTATTCCAATTAATCTCAATGAAACTGCAGTTGGGTTATTTTGATTAAGTAAAAATAACAAATAAATACAGCTAACTAACACAATAAAACATAATAAAAAACATGGTTTAAAAAAAAACAGAGTTATCTGTTTTTGCAAATAAACTCTTCATATTTTATTATACATATTATTTGAAAAATTGTGCATTATGCTTTTATTTAGTACAATTATATAGCAATAATAATAATGTACTAGCATTATTGATATATAATAACAAAGTTTTTGCCAAATTGTGCAGCCCTACAAACAAGCACATGAAACCTGGAATAAATCGCTTTATGTTTTAAAATAAAGCAATTAAGACATTATTATTATTACTACTACTACTACTATTATTATTATTATTATTATATTTTTCTGGCCATGTTGACATATAAGCACAAAACTTTGGCAAAACTGTGCAGCTCTAAAAAAAAAAGCATAACTTTATTTTTAACGTTTGAAATATAAGATAATAGTACTGTAATTATACAATTGTAATGTAATATAATTTTTTTAAATAAAAAAATAAATAATTATTTGACAGTTAAATATTACAATAATATTTCTTATTTTTATTTTTTATATTTGTATTTAGTAACTACAACTACTATTATTATTATTATTCATAATAATTAATAAATAGTAATAATGTATTATTAATAAAATAGCCATACTGATATATAATTTTAAATAAATTGCCAAATTGTGCAGCCCTACAAACAAGTAAAGAACATGTCAAGAAAAATCACAGTTTGTATTTCCCCAAATTGTGCAGCTCTAAGATTGAGCACTGTGCAGAATCCATGACTCGGCGTGACGCAGCGGAGCGGGTCCGAACGGGCCCCGTTCCTTTGGAGGGTCACATTATCTAAATCAGCTCCATTAACCCGTGCGGTCCGGAGCGGCGCGCTGACGGACACAAACTGACAGCCGCACAGCTGCAAATGAGCGCTCTCGTCCTTCTCTGATTTACATACAAATTGATCTTGAGGTAAATCAGTTGTCATTTTTCTGCAGGTCACAAGGAACACGGAGAGATAATGAAACGGGGCCGTTGAGTGGAACGGGGCCGCCCAGATGGGGCTCTTCTGTTAATGTACTCCCTAAAGCCATCAGACGCGCAAACACACTCCAGAGCCGGCGTTTAAACGCTCCGAACACATCTGACCTCGCCTTTACACACACGCGCACGCACGCACACACGCGCACGCACGCACGCACGCACGCACACACACGCACGCACGCACACACACAAACGACGCACGCACGCGAGCGCCGGCCACACACCCACAACACACCAGACACACACACACACAGACACACACAAGACACACCAACACACACACACACACACACCACACACACACACACACACACACACACACTGATCTGAGATAACACAGCTGTTATCCAGGACTTTCACACACATTCTTCATGCTTCTAGAAAGCAAACGCAAACTATAAACATGCATAACTACAGTGTGTGTGTGGCAGCTCTGTATTAATATTCTGCAAACATTCTGAACATTTGTTCTGAAGTATTAAACTGCTGCATTTAATTGAGCGGAGAGTGTTTAACATACAGACTTACTTTATTATTTATTTATTTATTGCAAAGTTTATTTTCATGGCAAGAAAAAAAAACTTTCAACAACAATAAAACGTTAGTAAAGTAAATTATACATAACACCTTATAAAAATGTCAATGTTTTAAAATTAAAATAAAATTATTTTAAATTAAAAATCTTTCTGTCAAATTTCTGAATACAGCTAATATTATTATTATTATTTAGCCATATTGATATTTAATCACAAGATTATGCAGCCTTACAAACAAGCACAGCAAACCTGGAATTTTATTTTTAATTCTTCAAAAGAAAGAAAAAATCTTTACCCTGATTTACTGCTGCTGCACAAACACTCACACTAGTTATTATCTAGTTATTCAAATTAAATGCATAAAATGCATATTTAATAAATATATTTATTCTAATATGTTGAATATTAGATTAATGTACAAAGTATAGTATTGTGATTTAATATTAAATACAATATGAAATTGTCACACATTAATATTTTAAAATAATATATAACATTAAATTATAATTATAACTAAAATAGCCCTGAAAATGTAAAATTGTATACAAGTTGAATGAGTTATGAAATGTTTTCAGATTGATCTAATACCTTATGCAGTTTTTTTATTTTCAATTCTGATAAACCTCAAGAAAATTAAGATTAAAATTAATTTTAATGAATTAATCTCGAATTGTATTTATAGACTTGCATCAATCTGACCCTCTAGACGTCTTCACATAACAAACACTGATACTGTTTCGTCTGGACATGCATATCTAGTCATTAAAATAAAAAGCATGAAATATATATTTATTGATTAATATATTCATATCTTCCAGATTCAGTCAAACACAATTTGGCTTCAGCAGACGTAAATGACAGACGGATGATTTGTGTCTGGATTTCAGCTCCATCTAAATTCACGACACCTGAAGAGATGGAGTAAATGTTGACTGTCATTAATGAAGCGAGGCTCCGCCCACCGCAGACTGACAGAAGCTCGTCAAGGGCCTCCGGGGGCGGAGCCAGGACGAATGAATCAGACCATTGCACTCCATTAATGATGCAAAATTAATAAAGAGCGCAGTCTGAAGCTTGTTTCTGTGGCTCGAGCGGCGAAGCGTGGCTTGAGAAGAGCGTTTGTCAGCGTTTCTCTAACTAAAGGCTGTGTTTGTGATCCCTAGAGAGCAGAGTTTACTAATGAGCTGCTGAGGGGTGATTATTATGTTTAATACACAATCTAGCTCTTATCATCAGCAGAGACATATCTGCCGTCTGAGAGATAGCAAACAAGTCAATCAGCTTCACTCAACATATTCATCTGAATCCTCTCAGATGCACAGAGTTCTGTTTATATGAACACGTGTATGTTTATAAGTGCATCATTCATTCATGCATTACATGTACTCTGAACCAAACATGGAGCATGTGCTTTCAGAAACACTGAAAAAAATATTACTAAACATTTTTAAGGTAAGTGGTTGCAATCAATTTATTTTAGCTTTATATAACATAATTTAGTTGACTGACTTTCAACATTTTGTTTTTAATTAAATGTAGCTCAAATAAGTTGTTTGCATCCACTTTCCTTAAAAAAAAATGAGTATAATTTTTTACAGTGAATAAAGAAAGAAAATATGACAAATGGGGGGGGGGCATGCAATTGAAGCTTATCTTTATTTCTCATTTCTATTTTAGTTTTAACGTATTTTTTGCATTGAAATGTATAAACAAACATAAGTGAAAATTATTTAAAACATTTAAAAAAATTGCTATTTGATTTTTTATTTGGTTAATTATTTATTCTTCAGGGGAATCTCTAAATATTCAGGTTAATTTTATATATATTGAATGTAATTTTGGTTTTATATATAATATATATATAAATAAAACTGTATCTAATTATCTTTTAATATTTGATTTTAATGTCTCTATAGTTGAAAATAACATACACAATGAAAATAAGAAACTATCTTGTCACGGTTATGAACTTCTGTTCCTTCATTTAGTCTGTTTAGGCCCCTGTTGGTGTTTATTTGGTCATTAGTTGATCATTAGTTGATCACCGGCACCTGTCCGCCCCTCATTAGCTGCACTTCTGAAGCTCCTCATTCATTGTCTGGTATTATGTGTGCTTTGAAGCTTGTGTTGGAGGTTATCTCTCTGTTCTAAACTAGAATAAACTACTGTTTGAATTCATCTTATATTCATTCAGCACGTACTGTTTGTGACACATTATGCTCTTTCATACTTTATTATTTTTTCAACTAATATTTAAATTATGAAAAATGTTTTCTGAACGCAATTTTTATGCTTTAATTGAATTATGCTCATCCAAGTGGATGCTGCACACTGATGGTTGTTGAGGAGAGACCCCCCCCCCCCCCACACACACACACATGGTTGTAAAGCGCTTTGGGTGTACAACAATACACAATAAAGCGCTATATAAATGCATCATTCATTCATGCTCTAATTGCATGTTTCTTTGAGACTCTATGACTAGATATGCAGATAGTAATTTTCTCTATCATTATGATTTCCTATAATAACCTGATTCTAGCACACACGCTGTATAGGGTCGAGGTGAGCGAAAGACAAATAAGACACGACCACTGTGACAACAGCCCGTGCCATTATAAAGATCAAAAACACTGAAGGTGTCGGTGGACTGCCAGTGTGTGTGTGTGTCTCTTCTCTCTCTCTCTCTCACACACACACACCTCTGACCTCTGGCAGCCGTTTACAGGACTCTGTGACACTATCAGACCAGACTCAGTCAATGTGAGTCCAGATGGGTCAGAGTCCAGCCTGATTGGATCCAGATGTGCTGCAGAAACACTGTAAGTACAGCGGTCAGTTATCACTAACATAGCATGACTAGCTTTATCTACATCAACAGAAGATATTAGAGCTGGGAAACATCCAAAAGTACAGATTACATGATGTACAGTAGTTCAACTACAGTCAGATGAACCGATTAAACATGCAGCTATACAAGCTATTAACAAACCGTGGTTAACTGCATTTGAGTCATTTAAGATGGGAATGATTTGATCAAATATAGTATCATGATGACTTTTTTAAATATATTAATACATTTGCTGTTGTATTTAGTATTTTATAACGTATTATTTAATTAAATAGTATTTTAAATGAGCAAAAACAGTTAAAGATATTTAACTATATATATGGCACATATACAAACACACACCCCGCCCCACACACACACCTATATATATATATATATATATATTACATAATTTAACTATTTAACTTTTTTTCTAAATATAAACATTATTATACCATTTTACAATAATGGCAGTATTTTGAAAAAAATTAATTGTATATATATATATTATATATATATATATATTAATAGTATCATTTAAATTAGCCAAAAATATGGTGACAAATATCAGCATTTAACTAAATATTTTTGCTACCAAAAAACAAACAAACAAATGAATAAACAAATAAAACGGCTAGACTACAAGCTAAATAGCAGTAGCGAAATATACTGATTATATTTAAGAGAGCAATATTTTTTACAAATGTAATTATCATGATCTTTTATCAAATCTTTTTTTACAATCATAATTTATATATATGTATATTTCTAGTACATTTCATGGTTCCCGTCAAAACTGTAACTGGACTACAAGCCACTAACAAAAATCGAAGCTATTCAAGAGGGCAATGTTTTTAATAAATACATGTTATACGAGTTATCAAATGCTTTATTTTGCCTTTATTATTATTTTTTATTATTATATAAAATCATACAAAACATTGTAATAAACAAGAGTATTTAAATATTTGGCTATAAAATAAATAAAATGTGATTTATGAACCTGAATCAAACAATTAAAAAGTTATTTAAAAAAAGTCCATCAATATTTGAAACAGTTCATTTATATGCATTATATAAGCACTACAAACAATGCATAGCTATAAAGTTACACATGCAACAAACGCAGAAGTAATGTGTTGCATGGACGTAACACCATCTGAGAGAAAGATGTAGTTATAAGAGTTAGTAGCATGCCTTATATAACAACCCAACACCATGCAGTCACACCTGACATCATGATACGACCACAGCCGGTCTCTCAGACATCATTATTATATCACACATCCATAAGCACACACACTCATGACGTGTGGTGTTTTCATGGATCTAAAGGTTAACGGCGCTTCATCGAACATCTCCTGTGTTCAGCAGATGCTGTTTCAGAAACGAACGCGAGCTTCGCTTCGGCATTTCAGACCAACTCCGGGATCATTTGTGTTCAAATTACACGGACAAATCTGGATCAGACAGCAAACGAGTCTGGACCGCCGTGGAGATAACTCAGGTGAATCTACAGCTCCTCAAACAGACAGATCGGAGTCCACCACAGACGAGCGTGATTCTGCCGAGCGGGACATTCGTGCATCGCCAAGATCACAGTCTGCAATTAAGACCTCAATATGAACTCCAGCATTTCCATCAAACTCACCCACAATCTGTAATAACTACACCACTGCTTCTCAGCCAGGGGTCCGGGAGCCACTTAAGGGCCTCAAGATGACTTCAAATGACTCACAATAACACAAAACAAGCTTTCAAATAAAATATCATAATGTTTTTAACAAATGAGCCAATTCAGTTAAAAGATTCATACTGCAAAGATATAAAGCTGTGCATGCAATTAACTGTGAAATAAAAAAGCAAATGGAATATTTAACAAAAAAAATAGCTAAAACAGATAAAAAGTCATTTAAAAAAATCTTTTATTTTATTAATTCCCTTATGAAATTGTCATTTTATTGATGAAGCAGGGTCTCTGGTCATAGAAGAGCTGGATATATGAGATAATATTAAAAGTGTGATTTCCAGTCATGGAAACTAATAAATCTAATCTTCAAAGAGTTACAGAAATTAAGACAATCTTAAAAAAATATTTTAAAAAATCTTTAAATTAATACCAATTTATGGTCAGGCCATCCAATAATCTTTAAAATCTACACAAATTATTACAATCTTAAAAAAATTCTAGAATTTAATACAATCTTAAAAATGTATGGACATTAATAATATACTAAAAAGTAATGATAATTTATAAAATATTTAAATTATAAAATTAATACAAACAAATCATGGAAAATTTTACAATCTTTAAAAACAGAATATATTTATAGAATTTAAAAATATATGAAAAATAATAATGCAAATTAATACAATCTTTAACAGTTATGGAAGTTCATAAAATCTTCAAAAAAGAAACGGAAGTTAATAAAATCAAATTATGGAAATTAATAGAAACTTTAAAAGTGATAGAAAATCACACAAATCTTTGATAGTAAATTTTAATAGTAAATCTTTTTTTTTGTAGATAACATTTTATCAGGAATAAAAATAATAATAAATGACTAGAAAAGTCATAAATTCATTGGTCATAAAACATTAAAAACCTGAAGAACATGACATTTTTCTTCTGAAATTATGGAATTAAATTATTCCAATTACTCAGTTATTTTAATAAATGATTTTTCTATATTTCCCTCCTAAAACGCCTGAAATGAGTACCTTTATGTTTTACAGTAGACATATCCGAAACATCTTCACATGGTTGTCTTTGACAATGAAAGTCAGAAAGGTTTATAGATATGACTGACTGAGGAGAATCATCTGAGACCGAGCTGAACGCAAGCATCTCTGGAAAGCCCTGTGAAGCTGCGGTGCTAGTGTTGTATTATACGGTAAACAGACACATGGATTTCTGTATGAGAGAGATGAAAGACAGACTCACGGTGAGACGAGTCATGGTGAGTGTGAGAACATATGTGACCCTGGAGCAAAAACCATCATTTAGCAGCCACAGCTATATTTGCAGCAATAACCAACTGTATGGGTCAAAATTATGCATTTTTCTATTATGCCAAAATCATTAGATATTAAGATCATGTT
>JAPDDN010000639.1:0-56892 GCA_027422405.1 Ptychobarbus kaznakovi
AGTGTGAGAAATTATTATCACGTGTCTAAATAATATTTATAAATGTACATTTAAATAGTGTATTAATCATTTACTTACACTTTCTAAATTATCTTATGAACCATGACAACCCATAAATAACTGGTTTGTAAAAATGTAATAATTTAGAAATTATAAATTGATCATTAATAAAGTTATGAAAATACAATTATCAAACATATATATAATATGCTCAAGATCACAACATTTATAGCTGTATTTATAAACTGCTTACCAATGACTATTCATGTGGGACAATGCTTTATAGAGGATGAACTGACTATTTACTAATTCTTACCTAATAATTAATAGTACAGTTATTAAAATTTAAGCTATCACTAATATATAAAATGTGAATACTGTAATACTATGATGAACAACCAGATAAAGGCATAACCTAAATCCTGAGGAACTGCATAATCTGACTCTCTGTGTATCTGAATAAAATTAATACATATAATACGTTTAATGTTCTGTACGTCAGTATACTTTTAAATGATTATTGTTGAAGTGCCTACAGGACATTGAAATAATTTGTACAAATATTTAAAGAAAAATTATTACAAATTTTATATTTTTAAATGTCTCACTGATAGTATATGAAATCTGAACTTTACTGCTTAGTTCAATTAAACATAATAAGAAACAATATACAGAAAATAAGTTCATATGTATTTTATTGGTAATATCGTTTTATATAATTGTTTCACAAATGCTTATAGACAATTACATTTTTAAAGATTATGTATCATAATTTGTCGGCAACAATTTACAATAAGGCCATTAAATATTTGTAAAAAAAAATGTATAGATAATAAATAGTGTTAGCACAATTTACATTAAGTTATATCTGGTTAACATTAATTAATGCATTAACTAACATTAACTAAAAAGGAACATTATATTTTTTAATTATTTATTAATATTTTTTTAATGTTGGGTAATACTAACATTAAAAAAATATTAATGTACATGTTAATTCACAGTACAAGGGCTTGCAAAATTAAAATTTCCTTGGTTTCAGATTTTGGTATCCCAAAAATGTATTTACCCTAGCCTAAATAAAAGTACACACACCCAACACACAACACACACACACCACACACACCACCCACACACGCACGCACGCACACACGCACGCACACACACACACCACACACACACACAAAAATATATATTATATATATATATACACACACATATATAATCAGAGAGTTGTCTAAAATGTCAATCAAATACTTTTTCAATACACATATATCGAGGAAGGGAGTTTATTTAAATATTTACAGGGTATCGCAGAATTTATTTTAATCAATTTGAGGCGCACAGGTCAAATCAACACCGTATGAGTGTGGGGGGGGGGGGAGTTGGACAATGTCTATAGTCTCATATTAAGCCATAAATGACTGTGAACTACGGTTCACAGTAGTTGTGAACAACGGCTCTAGGGTTAGAGCCGTAGAGCCTAACCCTAACCTAGAGCCTAACCCTAACTAACTACTTGTTTGTGAACTACGGCTCTGTGTATTAAATGCCGCTCCATTTGAAAAGAGGAGATGGAGATTTATTAATCATCACAGAACAGTTGTTCTGACATTTTATCCTACCCGTCAGATTTTCCTACCTCGGCTTAATGCGCATGCGCGCATCAATATTGCATCCTTTTTCTCACGCTGAACAAACATATTTAATGTATCTGAATTACTGTAAGGTTAGATTTAGGGTTGGGGTTGGTGTAGACGTTAGAAAAACACAATCTAATAGGTAGAAAAAAAAATTATTGTTGGTTTCTGGCAGGGGCGGTTCTAGGGTGAGTGGATATCCGGGGCTTAGCCCAGAGACACCCACCTGTCAGAATGCACTTTAAATAAAATATATTTAAAAGTCACATTGGCTAAGAAGCTTTATTTTTTAAAAGCTGTAAATCTTTCTAAAAATATGTATTATTAAAATAAAATAGTCACAATGAGTTAAACCATAAAAAATTATCTATACTCATTCTTAATATGGAACGAATTTAAAATCTACAATAGCCACAACATGACACCAAGCTGTTAGTTCTTGTATAATTAGGAGGCTGCCAATATATGACCATATTCATCAACAAAAATGCAATAATGCATGTCAAAGTGAGAACACCAAACATTCCAAGATGTTGGATTTACTAACAAAAGTAACAACACAGTTCAACATGTGCACTGCTATATTGGTAGCAGGAAAATCCGTCCATTTCTTTTTTATATGTTCTGCTGATGTCATGTCTCTCTCACATGTCTCTGCCTCTTATTTTTCTTTTCCATCAAGTTTACTGGCTGCACTTCTAGTCCTGGTAGAATTAGGACATTAAGAAGGAAACATCAAGCTTTGAACTGACTTACTCTTACTCTACAAATACATACCAGTCAAAGCATCTTTCTGTTTCAATGCATTACAATAAGCACAGATTCAAGTTATTCAGTGTAGAGATGCAGATACCCTCTACTGAAGTCATGTCACAGCCTCAGTTTTTTCCTAGCTTTGCTCTTTTCTGCTTCCTTTGCTCTTTTCTGCTTTACTTTTCTCTGAAGTGTTTTTTGCTTCTCATCATAACATCCTTCCTTTCTCCTTTTGATTTGTGCTGATTGCTCTCCTTTTCTCTTCCTTCTCCTCTATCCACACCCATAATTTTCTCCTTAGTAAAATGTCTTCATTTCTCTTCTATTTTCCATTTTTGAATGTCCTGCTTTTCTCTTCTCCATACATTTCATCCACTAATTTATCCTTTTCCTCCCCTCTTTCCCCTCCTTTTGTCTCCCTATCCTTTTATGCTCGTCTCCTCTAAAGTGTGCCCACTTCTCTTTTCTGCTTATTTGCCATTTTCATTTTCATTTGCATTACATTTTCTTTTGGTGGTAACACTTCACAGTAAAGTTGTATTTTAACATGAGTTTGTGTGGTAGTTAACATCTTACAATTTTGTTTTTACTATTAGTAAATGTTCACTTTTACATGTACCAATACATTACATCTTAAGTGGTCAAAAAATTGAAAAAGTTGGCTGCTTGACTATTTTTGGTTTTACTAGTTTTCTTTTCCTAATGAAAAATCATATTCTGATCAATTAACATTTACAAAGATTAATTACATTTTGTGATACAAGTTATTAGTTTAATGTTAATGAAGTAAAATAATAACAAATACAACTTTATTGTGAAGTGTTTTGTATCTGCCTTTCTCCTCCCTCCATGCCATGTCTGTCTGAATATGGTTCTTTATTGCTTTGACGGTGGTAGTATAAGACTATATCGTCTTGATTTCATTTGGGCAAATCTTTCTATCGCTTTGTCATGGTCAACAGCAGTCAAGATCTCCTCACTGGACATCACTGCCAGTTGGTAAAGCCAGTCTTGTTCCATTGTGTTTCTTAAATATGTATGCAGTCGACGCAAGGCACTAAAGGAACGTTCACAGCTGCAGCTGCTAACTGGGATTGTCAGTGCTACTTGAAATACTGAATTCAGTGTGGGGAACATGTCAGTGTTTAGCAGCATTTTCGTTAACAAAATATTTATTTCTCATTAACTTGTTTATTGAATTGTTGCCCTTAAACGAATAAAAGTCTGCCAAAGACTATTATGACCGTGTGTTAGCGCGCGCGGACTGCCCTGCTCAACCGTTATATGAACCAAAACGCAAATCCCATAATTAAAAAATAAATACAATATCATGATTTAAAAACCTATATTTCTTGTTTCACAGTGACACAGCTCAGTAACAAATAACGTATTTTGACGGATGGCGAGACTGTTACAGCGATAAGTTATATGGTAAGTTACAGATACCTGAGGCAGCTGATTCTTGCCGTTCAAGTGCTGGCTGGGCGTGTTTTACTTCCTTTTTTTGGAAGAATTTTGAAATGTCCATTTCTATTTTCAAATAAATTGATATAGTAAAATACCACACACCAATGAACCGCCTGGCTCCACAAGATCTGGTCTCATTGGCTGGATCGTATAACTTCTTATCCTCGGTTGGCCAGTTTACATGTCAGTCAAAATGGATACGAGCCTCAGTGGGCGGTTTTTATCGGGAGTGAATGAATGACAACGTAAAGTTGACACTGTTATATGTGCAGATAACAAATCTGCGGTTGTAGTAAATATGTTATTGCGCATGAAAACTCAGTGATAGTGCTTACAGGGCATGGTAATAAAAACATTCGGGACTTCAGCCCCCTTAGCCCACCCCTTGCGCCGCCCCTGGTTTCTGGTACTAGATGTATCCCTTTTATCCACCCGATTCGGATGTTATCACTCGATTGAATCAGTGTTTTCGGTAGATATCAAGTCATAGACATGGGCCAGAAGAGATCTGCTGCGTCTACTGCTAGGCTCAGAAGACTGTTATCATCTATCGACATGGTTAATCACCGATGCAATGCAAAAGAAGACTCCAGATCCAATCCAGAGGAATCCAGCTCGCCGGTAACGGAAGTCTAGTGGAACGCGGCAACGTTGCGGTATTTCTCTATTCATATTTTCAGGTAAGAGCATTTAAACGATAAAACCGAGCGTTTTAAAGTGGCGTGACATGAGTGTTGACAGAGATACCCGTGTTAGCATGTAATTAGCATGTTTTTACGTGTCTGAAGCTAATGGGGAAATTTAGTTTACTAGTTAAACGCAAAGTTAGCCAATATCTGCTCAGTAACGCTTCACTGAAGCTATAACGTAGCTTATATTCATGCTCATGTTGAGGGAAATATTTAAACCCAGGACGTATGTTATGGCTGTTTGGTACGTTTGGAAACCTTGGGATCTTGACTAGAATGTAAAATAAAGTTCTGTGGGTTTGAACAAAGCTTTTGGTCATGCATGAGGAACCTTAGGGTAACGTTATAACGTTGAATTTAATCAGGCTGCTGCTCTACTAGCACACCTGTCACCTGTGACTGCTAGCTAGAAGCTTACAATTACATTCATGCAAAAGACGAACACTGGCAATCTATTAGAAATAAATAGACTCTGTGTGTCAGCAGTGATTTAGGCTAACATAAACATTTATTGCTGTCCACAACATTGAACTTAAAAAGTACACCAAAGGCACAGGTCTGCCTGTCTGTCTTCTGCTATCTGTCTGTTTATCTATCTGTCTGCTGTGTAACATTAATATCTCTTTACCTAGTTTTTTGTCTCCCTTTACAGCATCAATTTCCAGAGGGTTTCTGTAAGTGCAAGGACTTCTGTGGTAAGTATTTTGTATTACTTGCATGTTCTATATCTATGTAAAACAATCCAAAATTAGGTTTTGGGCCAAGCTGTTTAGAGAGAGGGCCGTTCACAAATCTGTCTTGTGCAAGTTTCTCTCTGTGTATGTTTTAGGTTTGTCACGACCTCCCGTCTAGGGTTAGGAATGTCGATGACAAATAAAACAATTAATTTTTGCATACCCCTTCTCCTGTCCCAGCTCACAAACAAAATTAATACAGAAAAAAAAAAACGAAATAGTGTCAAAAATAAACTTTTTATTGACACAAATATGAATAGCAGGAAGCGTGAATCTTCAGAAGGGGTTCAGGCCAAAATAACAAACAAAAATGGTTCTAACTAAAAGAAAATAAATATAACTTACCTAACAAAATAAAAATCCAAAGAAAGTACAAAAGTCTTTCCTTACTCCCTATCTGACCATAAACAAGATAAAACGACTCAGGAAAAACAAATGGCAACTCCTCCCTACGGCTTCCAAAGTAACAAAACAAATGTCCTCATAACTCAACAGTGAAACTGGCCACACAGGCTTTAGCTCACTCAAAAGAACAAAACACACTAACATTTAGAACTCCAACAAAAATCTAAATGTCTGGGGCAGGAGATGAGGGACAACGACCACGGAGCTCTACGACGTGTGCACCAGAAGCTCTCCCGTAATGCCGTCTTTCCAGTATTTCAACACTCCCGCTCTCATCAACGTAATCTGCCGCAGCTGAACCCAATCAGCTACTCAGAAAGAGAGGGAGAGATAGAGCAAAGTGAGACAACGAACTGCACAACAACAATTCACAACATTAAAAAAATATAAATAAATAATAAATAAATGACACATTACGTCCAGAGACGTAACAGGTTGAAGATGGCCCAGAGAGGTAAGCCTTACAGTTGCTAACCTAGACGCATTAGGCGAGTGTGTCTGAGAATGATGGTATGATCTGCAAAATCCACACTTACCCTCTTTTTTATTACTGATGTATTACTGACTTGCTTTTTCTTTTTTGTTGTTGTTCAACAAGAGAGAAAGCACATAATGAGGAACAAAGGGAAACCTTGAAATCCTTTTTGAGGAGGGAATGAATGACACATGTTGGCTCACCCTTAATACCAAGAGATGCATCAGCTACTGGATTGGACACCAGTGTCATAGAAGTAAGGTTTACTTTAGTGCCCACTAACAATCAACATATCAGATAAATATATATATTCTGCTGTACTGCTGGTATAAATGAAGTGTTTTGTTAACATTCGGTTTAAGTGGTGTAATACACATCCGTTATTTTTCGTTTTTCTCTTCCAGAACTGGATCGGTAATTACAAAAGGGCATTTAAAACTTTGTCTGATCCCCGGCCATCAAAGTTCACATCCGAGAGCTGTCACCATACAATCTTTTTTGTAGGGACATTCTCAGAAACAAAGGTAAGAGACTATATTTAACGGATGCTTTTAATTGTTATACTAAATGGTTTGTTGTTGTACATAGCGGCCTTGTTTACATCAGGGAATTACAAGGATCGTGAAACAGATTTTCATGATAGTATTTGGCTAGTACTTCACACACGCAAGTTGCATTCATCAGTGTAAGACTGCTATGTGTATTGAAAAGTATCATCAGGTCATCTACTTCACGTGTTATCTTGTTTTTACAGAGTTGTTACAGAGAAATGGGTTTTACAACCCAAGTGAACCAGTGTGTCGGACAGATTGTCTCTGTATGAATTTACTTTAAAAAAGAGATGCTGTGACTCTAAAGTGTTAAGTTTTCTGTGTATCTATTTTTTTTCCTCAGGCACAATGAAAGATATTAAGGGCAGGTGGTCCATGTTAGGGAAAGATGAGAAGCAGAAATACTGTCAAGAGGCAACAGCACTGAGGGCGCATGGGCAGGCACAGGACCTTAGCCCTGAGATGTATGCATCTAAAATGCATCTGAAGAAGCTGAAGTTAGAGGTTTGGAAGAAGCTTCATGTGCTAGGCATTAGTGGTATCATTATAGTATTAAGGTGCGGTCACACTGCACTTTTCATTCCATTGACTTCCATTCATACATATTGCGAATGCGTCAGACTGGAAACACAAGGCCGTGCAAAATGTTTTCGCATTTCGCTGTGTTCCAAAGTTCAAGCTTGGTGAACTCTGACCTGCCAATTCGCATGACGTGAAACTGTGTTACCAACAACAGATCGATACGTCACAGCATGACCTCATTGCTGAATTAAAATAATATAACATTAAAACTGCAGCGCTGCAGGAAAGTGTAGTATATTGTATGTTTTTAAATTTTAGATGTATTATTATATGTTATGTCTTATAAGTTTTCAAAAAGACACTGCAGAGCATGACGTCATATCAGGACTGTTGCAGCATCCGAGGGAATTGTGCATGCTCTAAGTAGTGTGACTTTGTGACATTGTGACAGACAACTAGATTGTTTATCTGTAGATTTTTTTATCATTTCAAATGAATTCATCCCAAATAAATATTCCAGCTGATTTTTGTTTACAAGGCTATCAGCATCAAATATTCTCACATTGAAGAGATTGTCAAAGGCTTATACCACCCTCTCAAACTAAATTCCTACTGGCTGGGCTAGTCTATTAAGATCAAGGTGGTCAGTTGAAGCATTAGTAGTCACATATGGCTATGAGTCAAATTATTAGTTGGATATTGGACTCTATGTAAACACAGCTAATGTATAGTTAGTGTAACCCTGGTGGTCTCTGACCACTTATTTGTCACCTGTGATAGCACTGTTTTCATGTATTGCCCATCCCTGTTAAGAGTTGTTTCTTCAGTGTATGTTGGATTTTTAAAAGTAGGTTTTGTCTATTTTGTGTAATCAATTATTTACTATTTTTGTGGTTGTCTTGTTTATCTAATATTGTAAAGGTGTCCAAGCTTGAGGCTTTGGGTGTGGAAACGGCCATTTTATCATTTGACCACCAAAAGTCCAGCTTAGAGGTGTATGAACTGAGCAGCAAAGGAGCCACTGGTTTCCTTGACTCAACAGACACTGTGAACAACTTTGCACTGCATTTCAAAGGTAATGGTTATATGAAAACCACAGAAATGGACTCGTAATAGTACAAATATACATAATACAGTTTTATGAAATTAATTGCTGTCTTTTGTTACATCTGTAGCCATCTCCTCAGCCGCAACACCCAGTACCAAAGATAAAGTCAATGTGCTGTTGGGAAAAGTGCAAGATCTGTTCAACCAAAAATATAGTAAGCATATGTTCAAACACTTTTTAAGACCGATGTAAAGAAACTGTTTATCTTGATAACATAATGTACCTTCATGAATCCATTGCATTATTATCAAATGATTAAATTATTTATCTAATGTGCCCATAAGATTTTGACACCTTGCCAAAATGACTGTTTGCAGCCTGTACACTGACTATCAACAGGATGGGAGAGTCACAATTGTCCAACTGTGTAACATTGTGTAATGTGTGCATGCATGCATGTGCCCATGTCTTTCAGAGGAGGCCGGAGGTACTGGAAAGCTCCCCTACCAGTCCCTGGTGAATCAGGCCATGACCATAAAAGTTACTGGACTGCCCAACAGCCTTACCCTCAAGAAGCCATCCTTTTATGGAAGGAACCAATTGGAAGCCATTTTGAAAGCTGCTGAGGAGATTTCATTTGAAATAAGTAAGTGACATTAACAGTGGTTGTGTTTCTCCACTTGTGTTTCGGCAGGCCATTTGGCTCTATGCAAAGTGGGGAAAATAAGTTAACTTAAGAATAATACAGGCCTACATGTGAGTCTTTGTATAGTGCTGGGCCATTGCATCTCTCTCTGTTCCTTCAACCCCTACCGGTTGAAGCGGATGGCCGCCCAACCTGAGAAATGGTTCGGCTCAAGGCTTCTGCCTCTTAAAAGGAATTTTTTCCTTGCCTCTGTTGCCTAGTGTTTGCTTATGGTGGGAATTGTTGGGTCTCTGTTAATGATATTATAGAAAGTATCATCTAGACCTACTATGTTTGGAAAGTGCTGTGGGATAACTTTTGTTATGAATTGGCACTATGTAAATAAAATTGAATTAAACTGAAACAGATTCAGGTTATAGATTCTGTCTTTGACCGTTTGTAAGGGATGTGACATTATTTCTCAGTTAGAGTTTCATCATTATAGTGCAACACATTTTCTAAAAAGGCACCTCTCCAGAATATCCTATAGCTTTTTAGTTGAAAGTGACGAGTGACTGTGATGGCCCTTGGCAATGGTTTACATCTTTTTCATGCTCATCAAACTATTCAGTAATTAAATTATATGTATATAATTCCTGCAAATTATATTTCTTCATTGATACTGCTGTGTGATTATTTTTCTCCAGTAATGCAGGAAGACCAATTATTTGTTATGCTCATGCTACACAAGTGTTTCTTTTTTTCCTAAACATATCAATCAGATGCTGCACAATGCAACCCCACTGACACAGCAGAGGGAATGTCAGAGCACATGGACGCAGAAGGTACGCTGAGTTGTTTTTATTTTATCTTTAAATTAGTGTTATCAAACGATTAATTGTGATTAATCACATCCAAAATTAAAGTTTTTGTTTACATAATGTGTATGTACTTAGTTGTTAGTTGTTCCAAATCTAAATTAATTTTGCTTCATAGTAATGCCGCTCGCGCGCCGCCCCCCAACTGAGCGTCATCAATAGGCTACTCTACATGCAAAACATTATAATGTTCATTCATAAATGTAATAAAAACGAATAAAACTATCCAGACATGAATTCCTTTTTCTGCTGGTGATGTCTGATGAGTTTTTAAAGCCAGACACGCGCTTCTGAAAGGTAAGATTGTAGCATAATGGATGTGTGTGAGAGAGAAAGCACGGGGGAGATAAAACAAGTGTAATGCTATTTATTAAACATCCAAAATAAAGTTTTGTTGTGTTTTAGCCAAGTGGAATACTAATATTTAGTTTTATCATATACCGTGTTTAATTGTGTGTAATAAAGCGGGTGCCGATCGGCATGAGGAGGGAGAGGTAACGGATCATTTGCGCAATCACTCGGTTGACCCACTTAAGTGATTACCAGCTTGCATCAGTTGCTTTTATTGTGTGCATATATACTCTAAACAAAATATTTGTGTGTAGTTTTTTGTGTAACCCATATCCTATATGACAGTCGTAGAGTTTGCGTTTGCATTGAGTGCACGCAGATAGTTTGCCTTCTCTTCGGGTGAGAGCAGTTCCCAGTGCCACTGACTTTTTTTTGGTCAAATATAGGTTTGTTTCATGTAATCTATAAAACAGTAAACGATTTTATTTTATGCAAAGCAAACCAAGTCACCTAAACGAGCCAGATCAGTCTTTTTGCGAGTATTGCCTTTTTAATTTGTATTTCTAAAATACTTGTTAAACGAGTTTAAATATAAGAAATGTTGTATACATGTTTAAACTGTAAAATATGTTGTATTAAGAACTTTATTTGACGAAAATTCATCATTAAGACAGAAAGAAGAAAGAAAGAAAGAAAGAAAGAAAGAAAGAAAGAAAGAAAGAAAGAAAGATAAAAGAATGACAAACTAAAACAAAACCAACAGCAACTAAATAAAATAATCAAATGAATAATTTTCTAATCAATCTCAGCATGCTTTAATTTTGTGTTAAATACGTTTAAATTCAAATATCTTTGGTCTGTGCTCTGGAAGTGTTCTGTTAATTCTGCTAAACTTTAATTACTAAAATTAAAACGGAAACTAACCTGTATAGGGTGGAAAACTTCACAAAATAAAAACTACACTAATATTAACCAAATTATTAAAAATAAAAACGACACTTAAATTTATAGCGAAAAATTAAAGAAATATTAAAATAAAAACGAATTTAAAAATGCAAAACTACTATAACCCTGACACAAACGTCTTTCACTGGAGGAAGAGGATGCGCCAGATGAGATGATCGGAGGTGCCGATCCGGACCGGGTTTGTTCAGATTAAACACCAGCTGTTTTGCGCTGCTCACCGAGGATTCTCCCAAATCTTCACATGGTCACGTCAGGCTTGTATCTTTATTTGCGTTTGAAGCTTTACTAGTGGTTATTTATTATTTATTTTACATTGCAGTAGGGGAAACAAATTAATAATCATAAAACATGCCCGTGTCTGGTTTTATTTTAATGTAGTTGTGTCAATAAACAAATTATCCAATCTTTCACATGCATCGTTAAAATCATATTTGAGTGAAGTGGGGGCGGCACGGTAGGGTTCTGCCTAGAGCCCTGTCCATGAGTGACAGAGCAGAATAAGGATGGAGCAAAGTGTGGAGTCGCTGTCCTTGAAGAACATTCAACTCCGAATGCAAAATGGTCAGAAACCCACGTCAGGCAAGTCTGACTCGGGACATTCTTCTCAGGGAAGTTAAATTGTTTGGTTTCATGAAAAATATATTTAATTTTTGCATATAAATTTAAATGACAGATGTTTTTTTTTTCTTTGCGACACTTTTCCGTGTTGACAGCAAAAGATTAAACACGTTTTGTATTTTGACAAGAAGACTAAAAATAACAAATATGTAAATAGTTTGTCATTCTTTTAAAAATAACACATATGTTATTTTTACGTTTTTGGACAAACTGGCCTACGTTATTATTTTTTTCTCTCTGCGACACTTATTATTATGTTGACAACAAAATGTAAAACTAATTTGATTTTGGAC
Source organism: Ptychobarbus kaznakovi (assembly GCA_027422405.1). Lineage (NCBI taxonomy): Eukaryota > Metazoa > Chordata > Actinopteri > Cypriniformes > Cyprinidae > Ptychobarbus > Ptychobarbus kaznakovi. The sequence goes on from JAPDDN010000639.1 coordinate 11,956, forward strand.
AATACAATAAATAGCCTACAATAAAATACATTTTGTGCAGACTTAATTTTTATTTGTTATATCTCTCTCTTTCAGTAGAGGAAATGTAATTGTGAGATTCTGGAAACGAGATATATATCGCGGGAACGGTCGGGTCGGGAAGAAGAAAAAGCCTCTTTTGTTTTGCAATTTAAAAAGGTTGTTATTATAAATCTAGCCTAACGAATCGTCCAACAATATTAATGTATTGGGGGGTTGGACAATGTCTATAGTCTCATATTAAGCCATAAATGACATGATTTACAGTTCAGATACAGGTTTTCACAAAAACAACAATCTTAAAATGGCATTTCATTCTCTGGTTCTCTGGCACGAGGTGGCGCTTCGAGAGCGCTTAATATAACGGATTCCCCGGTAACAGCTGTACACAAAAGCAGCACGGTCCGCGCTCATAAACGCTGTTTTATCAGGCATTATAGGCAAGATGAAATGAAAATTCCAATGACACATTTCTGAGGACAGTTGGTTCGCTTCAGAGATACATAAACATCCGCGCTGCGTTTTGACTGAAACGTGCAGCGTTCATATTTATTCAATGACATAATTTATTTTTGAAGTTTAATCAGACTTTCACGAGTGAAACTGAAAGACCTCCTGAAATTATAAATGAAGACTTTTCTTAAACCACTTAGTGTATTTACAACTTTGTTTATGTTCTGTATTTACTTCAAGAAAATAGATATTGTTCTAATCTTATTTTACATTGAAACAAGAAGCAAATGTGAATGCTAAGTATTATAAAGATACAGTTTTGCATTGTGATTAAAATTAGGCATTGTATTGAATGGAGAATATTGTAAATTTAACAAAAATAAATAAATTAAATAAAGTTATGTGACATGTCAATTTATTTTCTTGGATTGAAATACGTAGAGGGCTAAATATATTTTTAAATGCTTACTTAAAAACAATAGCAAACACATATATAAAAAAATACATTGGCAGAAAATATATTTTTCTAAATATATTTTGAAACATGTTTTAGTAAACATATTTGACCCTTTTGATATCTCATATACAATATATATAGCCTACATACACACACATGCGCTCTGCGCTCTGAAGTCCCGAACTTAATCAAAGGATTTGCACTCTGCGCTCTGAAGTCCCGAACTGAACCAAATGATTTGCGCTCTGCGCTCTGAAGTCCGACCTGAACCAAATGATTTGCGCTCTGCGCTCTGAAGTCCCGAACTTAATCAAATGATTTGCGCTCTGCGCTCTGAAGACCCGAACTTAATCAAATGTTACGCGCTGTGCGCTTTGAAGACCCGAACTTAATCAAATGTTTCGCGCTCTGTGCTCTGAAGACCTGAACTGAACCAAATCTATTACGACAAAACATCAGAGGTGGAAAGTAACGAATTACATTTACTCGTGTTACTGTAATTGAGTAGCTTTTTTGTGTACTTGTACTTTTTTTAATCTGTAATTGTACTTTTACTTAAGTATATTTTGTGTGAAGTATTGTACTTCGCTACATTTTAAAACACATTCGTTACTGAGTAAAAAAAAAAATCGCTCCGTGGAAACAACTGCAGTAAATAATGGGCGGAAGAAGAAACTGGCGCTAAAAATCACAAGAAAGATGCAGATGGACAAGACAGGCGTTAATGGTGCAGACCCAGCTGAAAACCAAAACCCGTCGTACTCTGCTGAAGTTGAACTCGAAGGAAATGAAGTGAACCCCTGGCCATATTCATGCTCTATTATGCAGTGTAAGCTGTGTTTGCCTCAGGAGACCGAACTAGCAGCTTATAAAATCTCGACATCAACCCTTCGCAAGCATGTAGAGGTAACGTAAGGTAAATACTTGCATCGTTGCATTGGTGGTTAAAATGAAGCTTTAACAGTTTAACAAAAGGTTTTGCACAAATGAGCCAAAAAGACAGTGGTGCAGGGTGTGCAATATTGTCTACGATAATATAGTAATTGTTGTTTTAACGATGTGCGATTTGACATTATCAGTATTTTCCCAAAAACCAAACAAATCACTCTAAACAGTGTGCCGTGAAATCTAGTAGATTAGACTAGTGCGTGCATTTTGAGTGCTTTCTTTCACTGCGTGATTCAGTCTGTTAACATGAGTTTAGAATGATCACAAAATTGAAGATATAGAAGCAGAAAATGTATATATTTATATCATTTCATATAGTAAGTCAACATCACATGAAGAACGTTTTTCTCAAAAAATCACCATGATTACATAGGCCTGTCAGGGCTCGAAATTGCGACCATTTTGGTCGCATATGCTCACGAAATGTAATCTGTGCGACTCCAAAATATATATTTGGGAGCATTTGTGCGAGTGCAAATAATTGTCGTGGTGCGAACTCTAAACTAAACGTTTGCGAATTACTGCACAGCATGTGCCACGTGACTGGGAGCTAAAGCAGGTTAAAATGTTAATTTGCGCGCTGGTCTGAAGTGCGCTTTTTCTGAGCCCGTGCACCCGAAACGTGCAAACTAAAAAGCCTGTCTAACAGTGCCTGATTACTAAAGTAAGTTATCTTTTGAGCTAATACTGTCAAAACACACAAGGTTTACATATAGACTCAGTTGTTTATGTTTGGAATGAAAGTAAACCGGTAAGTGGAACGGATGCGTGCCTGTATATTAGATGCGTGCGGCTCTTAAAGGTACAGAATTCAACATGTAGCCGACTGTCATTTAAAGGGATGGTTCACCCTAAAATTGTATTTCTGTAATTATTTACTCACTCACATGTTGTCCCAAACCTGTATTCATTTATTTCATGTGTTGAACACAAAAGAAGATATTTTTAAGAATGTGGGTAACCAAACAGTTGCTGGTCCACTTGATAGTAGGATATAAAACAATACTATGGAAGTCACTCTGGACCAGCAGCTGTTTGGTTTTCCACATTCTTCAAAATAGCATGCATGTTCATCAGAAGAAAGAAACTCAGGTTTAAAACTAATTTTGAGTGAGTAAATGATGGTATTAATATAAAACACTATGACAGAATTGACAGACAGATGACACAATTTATTCTTTAATGTTAAAAGAACAAAACACAAAGAGAAAAACATAACTCACTACTCTTGACTAAAAATAATACAATTACTTTAATAGGAATCAATCTATATAGTGTTTTGTATTTGTTAATTACATTTTTGTTGAATGCTCCTGCTAAATATGCCTATTGTACCTGAAAATTAAACATCTTTTTTCTTATTTTTTCATAGCAAAGATAAAATAATGAAAAAGATTTTTATCTTCGCCCACTTTGGCCTAAATATCCACTATTATTATTTATATTTTGTTACCTTGAAAGGCTTTGTCTTTATAATAGGGAAATTAATTTGGCCGTACTGCTCAGACAAACTGGTAAAACTAACATGACAAGAATCGTGATAAAATCGTGAAATGTCTAAAAAAATATATATTATATTTTTGTCATATCGCCCACCCCTACTTGGAACTGACCGTTTTTTTGACCACACTTTTAATTTTCCAAAATTTAATTTGTGTGGAAATATTACCAAGTCTGTAAACAGCCATTAACAGAAGCCAGAGACGCTGAAGATGGACACAAAGAAAAGAAAATACTGTAGCAGCCTGAGCAAGCTCAACGTTCACTATGCGAAATATAGAAATTAAATCCTAAATATTGAATTGGGGGTGGGGGTCTATATGAATGTATTTCTGAGGGGAACTGTTTTGAGAAAAGTTTAAATGACATTTTCTTCTCATCTTGCCTCTGTATATTGCATGTATAAAAAACAAAGCACTGCAGCTTAAGGATCAGGTTTAATTGATGAAGCTTTTAATCATCAGGAAGGATGTTGCCCGCCCTTCCGCTCAATTGGCAGTTGTGTTGCCCCTTAATATTCAGTGGGTGCTCCTAAAAAAATTGTGGTGCTCCTAAATTCTTGAAGTTGGGAGCACCAGTGCTACCAAGTAAAAAAGTTAATTTCAAGCCCTGCCTGTAGTTTTTATTTTTACAACAGTTCAAAAAACAAGAAGTTAATTAAGAGACTTACGTTTTTAGACACTATATTGCCTGTTTTTGCTCTATTTCGACAACAAAAATAATTCCAACACAGCCACCATACACAGTTTTGCATCTCTGACTCTGAGCAATGACGTTTCATTCCTTGAATTAACCGTTTAAATGATTCTGTTCAATCGCAATGATTCACTTATCAGTGACTTGCTGACACCTACTGGTGGTTCTAATTTAACATTTAAAATATCTTTAGATTTTTATTTTTTTAATTTCAAATGACTATTTAACATTTGTGACCCTGGCATGGAGCACAAAACCAGTCTTAAGTAACTGGGGTATATTGTAGCAATAGCCAACAATACATTGTATGGGTTAAAATTATACATTTTTCTTTTATGCCAAAAATCATTAGCATATTAAGTAAAGATCATGTTCCATTAATATATTTTGTAAATTTCCTACTGTAAATATATCAAAACTAAGAGCTTAATTTGAACAACTTTAAAGGAGATTTTCTCAATATTTTGATTTTTTGCACCCTCAGATTCCAGATTTTCAAATATTGTCCTATCATAACAAACCATACATCAATGGAAATATGATTTATTCAGCTTTCAGATGATGTATAAATCGCAATTTAGGAAAATTGACCCTTATGGTTTTGTGGTTCAGGGTCATATTTTATGTCTTATTTATCTAAACATTATTTCTGCATTTGTAACTGCAGGCTAAATGCATTCATGTCAGTGTGTAAATACATCTATGCCACTTCAGATGAAGCTTCTGCGTTTCCTCTGCATTGCAAAGATGAATTTTGTTGATACTGATTTAATTTGCCTGGTAACAGCCCAAATGTCTTATTATTCTAATTAACCGATTCCTTTAATTAAAAACACCTAGTTTGAGATTTATAGGCCCATATCCCAGGTGTGTCAAACTCAGTTCCTGGAGGGCCACAGCCCTAAAGAGTTTAGTTCCAACCTTGCTCCAACACACATACCATTTAGTTTTCAAATAAGCCTAAATGATTAGTTTAGCTGGATCAGATGTGTTTAATTAGGGTTATATCTACACTGTGTAGGGCTGTGGCCCTCCAGGAACTGAGTTTGACACCTTTGGTCTATCCCATTTTTTCCTCCCTCCCATTGTTAAAATGTAACGAAGTAATTTTTACTCTGAGTAAATTTTAAATGAGCTACTTTTTACTTTTACTTGAGTATATTTTTAGACTGGTACTTTTACTTGTACTTAAGTAAAATTTCAGTAATGTAATGGTACTTTTACTTGAGTAGAATATTTTTGTACTCTTTCCACCTCTGCAAAACATATTCAAGATAAATAAAAATGGGTTGTTAAAACCATATTGTATTATTCAGGTCACAACCCAAATGTATATATATGTTAAAATGTCTTGAGCATCATAGAATCACATTAAATTTCCTTATCATCAGAGCTGTTCTGGTGTTCTTCCTCCTGCTTGCTTGTCCATGTCCCCATCACAATCTTCTTCTTAAATGTCATGCACAATTTGCAGTTGTTATCCAGCATCCTACACTACAACTCATGCACAAAAGACGAGACCAAATTAAAACCAAATCACTTTATTGTCACAATACCATGAAAGCAAGAGTAGGCTAGTCCTACAGGTGGTGAAAGTCTTTTGTGCAAACTCAGCAGCATGACAGTATGGATGACAAATATTGAATATATATGCAAAACATATATATTATATATAGAGATTGTCATGCGCATCGTCAGTAAAGCGGGTTCTGTGATGATTAATACATCTCCATCACCTCAGCGATGAATCGCCTGCAATATTGAACGTGATATTGCATAGCTTGTCTGTGAACTACGGCTCTGTGTATTAAATGCCGCTCCATTTGAAAAGAGGAGATGGAGATTTATTAATCATCACAGAACAGTTGTCCTGACATTTTATCCTACCCGTCAGATTTTCCTACCTCGACTTATTGCGCATGCGCGCATCAATATTGCATCCTTTTCTCACGCTGAACAAAATATTTAATGTATCTGAATAACTGTAAGGGTAGGTTTAGGGTTGGGGTTGGTGTAGACGTTAGAAAAACACAATCTAATAGGTAGAAAAAAAAATTATTGTTGGTTTCTGGTACTAGATGTATCCCTTCTATCCACCCGCTTCGGATGATATCACTCGATTGAATAAAAGTTTTCAGTGGATATCAGGTCATAGATATGGGCCAGAAGAGATCTGCTGCGTCTACTGCTAGGCTCAGAAGACTGTTATCATCTATCGACATGGTTAATCACCGATGCAAATGCAAAAGAAGACTCCAGATCCAATCCCAGAGGAATCCAGCTCGCCGGTAACCGGAAGTCTAGTGGAACGCGGCAACGTTGCGGTATTTCTCTATTCATATTTTCAGGTAAGAGCATTTAAATGATAAAACCGAGCGTTTTATAGTGGCGTGACATGAGTGTTCACATGAGATAACCGTGTTGGCATGTAATTAGCATGTTTTTACGTGTCTGAAGCTAATGGGGAAATTTAGTTTACTAGTTGAACGCAAATTTAGCCAATATAAATTACTTTTTTCCACACTGTAAGACAAGTAGGCTTATTGCTTATTGTCTTATCTGCTCAGTAACGCTTCACTGAAGCTATAATGTTATCATACTCATGTTGAGTGAAATATTCAAACCCAGGGCGTATTTTATGGCTGTTTGGTACGTTTGGAAACCTTGGGATCTTGACTAGAATGTAATATAAAGTTCTGTGGGTTTGAACAAAGCTTTTGGTCATGCATGAGGAACCTTAGGGTAACATTATAATGTTACATTTAATCAGGCTGCTGCTCTACTAGCACACCTGTGACTGTTAGCTGGAAGCTTACAATTACATTCATGCAAAAGACGAACACTGGCAATCTATTAGAAATAAATAGACTGTGGTAAATATCTATCTATCTATATAGAGGTAACAAATAGATATCCCTCATCTGCATCCAATGTTCACTGATGGGTTTCTGTCTTTTAAGCTGTGATAAGAAGTACGGGTTGCACTTTGCTTTATCTAATAATTGACAAATATTTTTATTTCAGATATGGGAAAAGCAGTTAAGAGCACACGCTACAGGAGCGTTAAGATTAAGGTGGTGAGGAGGTGTATCGCTGGGCCTGCAAAGGTTTCTTACCTTAAACAAGGTCTTCCCCAGCCCAACTCCAAACAGACCCACCCTTCGGACCCTTCAGACCCTTCCACGTCTATTACACCTCAACATACTGAACCTGATGATGTGGCACCGAGCTGTAGTTCATGTTCTGAGACTGCATACAGTAAGGCAAAGAAGAGAGAGCTTCATGCCTGGGATGCAGTCAAGGATGACATGCTTAAGGTGTCGTTTGAATGTTCAGCACCAATCACTACCCAGTGTGTTGTCTGCCTAGAACATGCTGATTATAGGTGCATTGAGTGCAGCACCACTGCAGTGTTTTGTGAGGCTTGTCTGAGGAGGACTCACAGAAATTCACTGCACCTTCCTGATAAGTGGAATGTAAGAACACTAGCATGTGGTCATACATACTAACAGTAATTTGTACAGATACATTCGACTCTTCAAATTGTTTTAGCACTATGTAGTATCAACTGTTAGTGTCTCGAGTTTGTTGCTTTAAAAACTTTGTTAGAGCTATCAGTCTTTCTTACAGAATGACTACTATGAGCCATCCTCCCTGGGGTTATTCCTATATTTACCTGAAGGCCATAGCACCCATGCTGTGTACACAAAGGACATGAAGGTCATTGTCAGCTCAGGTTTGTCATTTTACATTGAAAAATCTTAATGTATTTAATTTTCTTAACAGGTTGAATAATCCAATCCTATTAAATGTGGAGTAATGATTTCCCATAAGGAATTCATCAAATTTGTGAAACATTTTTGAAAATTATTTTATGTGCCTGTTTGCTGATTCCAATAATAACAAACATTAAGTTATAGGTGTAGGTGACACATTCAAGTGATTTAGTCTATGCTGATAGTAGTCTCTATAATACTTGGTTATGTTTTTTAATTTTATTTTCCTCTTTTTATTTGGCAGGACGGCTCTGCACCGTCACAGTCAATATGTGTGCGTGTGAACCAGAAACCTGCACTCTGCTAAGGTATGGGCTCTGGCCAGCAACACCCGACAAGCCCCAGACAGCCTTCTCCATCCCTCTGCTAGAGCTTTTTGTTTGTCTGTCACTGGAGTGTCAGGTTTCTGTTGAGGGTTTTTGCAACACCCTGCGCTGGAAAAATAACCTCACACTTGCAGAGGTAAGTCAGTTTTCAGAGGTCAGTTTGAAGTCCTGTTTGTGAAGTGACCATTTCAGCTACTTTCATGGAAGACTGATGAGTCCATATAGACGTGAAAATTACACCTTCGTCCTTGATTGTACTACATCATTAATTATCACAACTAAAAGTAAACATTTATGGAACCATTTAGGATTGTACAGTTGCATGCAAAAGTATTCTTTATATTTTTCTATAAAATAACAACAACTGAGTGAACCACCATCACCAGATGTAAGTATATGAAACAGTAATGTTTTCACTGACTGATGCTTGTACCGTAGATTAACACACTCTACAGAGCCCTGGTGGGAGAATCCATATCCCAGTTTAGGCATCACCACTTCCGAAAAAGATGTTTGGTAGATCTTTGCCCACAATTAGATGATGGGACCACATGCCCAGCATGTCCAAAGATTGGTTCTAGTTCCGGTGTGGTTCTTGTTTGTTTAACGATAATTGCATTTTCCATCACCTGATGGCATTGAATTGATATCAGCAAAATTTGTTAATTTTCGTATAAAGTATTATAATAAAACAGTAATATTACAAGTGTATCAACCTGGTGCAGATACAAAACCAGGATTATTGTAAGTGTTTGTTTTTCAGGCGGATGGAGATATGATAGTGACATTGGATGCCAACTTTGGACTTGTGAGGAAGCAAAGCTCAGGGACAAGTGCGGTTGAGCCATTACATGGAACCCGCATGTTTGTTGATGAAAAGGATGTAGAGGAATACCTGCTATCACATCTTGACAGCTCAAAGCCTCAAGAGGTTAGTCATAGTTGCAGAATACTTTATTAGATCTGAGAAAACTGAGTCCATGAAATATTAGATTTAACTCCATTATTAGATAAAAGACCATTATTCCTCCCATAAATCCATGTTTTCCTTAAATTTTTAGGACTGCAGTAACTTCAAGGCTGGCAACGTGCTGAGGTCACAACAGCAAGCAAAGAAACTTGATGTTACAGGAGTGTTTGGAGCCTCTTGTCGTCATGAAATGCCCCTAATGTTTGTTAACATGAGCCAAGGAGAACGGCAAGTCTATGCCACAGTTGTTACATCTCTGACTATTGACCCAGTGTTCCAGAATGATAGTTCCCCTGTTTGATTCTACCTATTCATAAAATGCTTAGAATAGAATGACCCTAACATAAGTTGTCATTATTTTTATTTTTTTCTAGTCACTAAATATGAACCTCATGGAATGTATATGGGAGATTCCAAAATATTACAAAATTTAAATTTTACCACCATTCTATAATCTTCACTAATATAAGAAAACATGAAAAATGTTTGGATTATTTTGAGTGCCGTTATTGAGTATTTAGGTATTGAATTTATGCTGGAGATTGTCTTTTCCTCAGTATAAAGTGTGACATCATTCACATTTTTGTCTTGAAATAGGTTAGCCTATCCCCTGTATGTCATCGATGAGCTACTTCGAAGATGCGAGGATAAGAACATACACCTGCGAGTAGTCTATGACATTGCCTGTGTTGTTGCCTCACATTTGCATGTAAGTATTTTTTTTTTTTGTAAAACTGAATTATTGTTTTGAGAAAAGACCTTGACACATTAACTCAAAATTATGCCATACTGTGTTCAATCAGAAATCAGGGGAGGGCATACCACACAACATCTCCTTGGCTGTACTGGCATTTCACATTTATGGACACAAATTGCCCTGCCAGGTAATTCGTTGACTTTATAGAGACATCAGGAACTGTGTCGCACATCATTCACTCCCTGTCTGTCCACTGTACAGCTGAAATTAAGTAGAAATGCCTAAAATTTATATTTAATCTAATTAAAATAATTCCACTTCTACAGTAATCTGCTGATTGTCTTCTTAAAAAAGAGACCAAACTTATATCTGTATTCCAAAGCATTCATGAATTATAAGAGTTTAAGTTTGGATAGTGCACTCTCACGTATATGTTCAAAAATGGGGGGCTGAGAGTTAAGGGGTTAAAGATAAAATAACATAAGCTGCTCCAAGCCCTGTCTGAATGGTCAGGGTAAATGCATTACATTCCACTCATGTAACATACATTAGGCCTACCTGCTGCTGTGAGAGAGCGGGGACAATAATTATGCACCATAAAAGTCCCAAAATGCCAGCAGAGCAGAACCGGGAGGGCAAAATAACTCACTAGACCACAGCAGTGTGAGTAGAGGAAAACATCACATGATGCGCAACTGTGCACATCAAGCGTATGTACACACACACCAAACACACACAATATGAACACTGTTAGTGGACTATTTGATTGCAATAAACAAATTATTTACACAGCATTTCTATAGGAATGATTCGGTCTCAAGCTTTTTGATCCATTTAATGGTTTATCACTGTAACCGTGATAATTATAAGCAGTTTCCACTGTAGTAGGATCATGCTCAGTGTATGTGATATTCTACCACTTTGCTTTAATCACAGATCAAATACAGCACCAGACGGCTTGATGGGTTTGGGCTCACAGACGGGGAAGGAATGGAAAGGCTGTGGTCTTTCCTCTGAAGATTTGCCAGAGTCACAAAGGAGATGACTCCATCTCACCGCCTTGACCTGCTGACTGATGCCCTTTTGCATTATGGACGGAGGAAATCAACTGACCTAGGCTTGTCCACTGCTGCATAACCTGTCAAAATTCTGTGCTGGTGGTTCACTGTTTATACATTTTTATATTTTCTGGAGTGAAGCTGATCACACACAAATTGGTCAGCATAAGTAAATTAACCTGTCTTTACAGAGGTGCAGCTCCTGCAAAGACTAGATAAAGCAGAGAAAATATTGATTCTCGCTCAAGAAGACATCTCATCTGTCATCAGAGAGGCACCAGGTAAACAATGCACATAAGAAGCAGGTAACAATAGTTGTAAATGGGAGACTTTTAGATTCCATTTACAAGCGCATTTTGCACAGACTATGTACGGTTGTCTTGTTTCCTGTTATTTTTGTTGTCTAGTGTTGGTTTCTGAGGGAGACATGGAGAGATGGAAGAAAAGGGAGATGGAGCTAGCCCAACAGAAACAGAAACCAATAAGTAAGCAACTGAAGTGAATGTGTGAATGACTTGAATACTGTAAGATATGTGAAGGAGTAACATTAAATTAAGCACTTTATTAGAGCAGTAGTAATGACTTTATCTGTTCTCCAGACACTGTCTGTAGATGGAAAAGGGACTACATCATCAAGCTGATTCAGTTCTACAAGTTCAAGTAAGAGTTCAATGTGTTATATAAGACTAAATGGTAATTACAGCCGTCTTTAAGTGCCCTGCTGATGTGCTTCAACATGGAAGCCTAGATGTGATTACAGTAACAGCATAGTTTTGAAGGACACTGTCACAGTGTTTATAAATGAAGAGTTGCTATAATGCTGCAGTAATTTAATGTGGTGTAATAAGTAATCACTTACCACCAAGGCTTCCCTTATAACATATACAATGTTTGGTCCGGTGTACCACAGTAATGCTTTCTGCTTGGTAGCTACTGATTTTTTGTGCTGCACTTTTTGTAACGTATAGATCTGGGACTCGTGAGTCGTACATGGAGGGTGAAACAGAGTAAGTAAGCAGTAATCTGTCTGTTACTGTTCTCTGATCAAGTGTGTAAATAAAGTGTAAATTTGCTGACCATATAGAATTGAGGACTCTCTGCTGAACATGGAGAAAAAACACTGCATTGGGAGAAGATGGCAAGAATCTGATTCAGACTTCCAGTCTACCCTTAAAGATGTTGACCGTGAGCTCAGATGCCAACTGATCTGCAAGGCTAGAACGGAATCAAGGGAGAGAGCTGTCCTCCTCCATCTGAAAAGAAAATATCCAGGTAAAGCACTGTGGATAAATAGATACAATAAGACATTAAGATCAAGCTTTAAAAAGGACCATGATCCAAACTGATAAATTAATTTCTCTGCATGTGTGTTTCCTAATTTTGCTTCAGATGGGCAGGGCATTGCCATTAGACTGTCCAAGCAGGTAGCCAGCTCCAACAAGAGACTGAGACAGGCAATAAAAGAATACAACAGCATTCAGTGGCCACCGCAGATGAGCATCTTCCCTGCAACAATTGATTTTCAGGAAGCATGCGATCCCTCTTGGCATGTCTACTTCTGCTTTGATGACAATGTAAGTATCACTGTAAGTTACCTAACTCTAGTAACCACACAGCAGTCACTCTAGTAACCATCTGACAACCGCTTACTAACCACAACTACCTGACAGTCATTTTAGAAACCACCTGGTAAAATGACATGGCACTTTGTTGTCTTTTGTCTTCCTCCAGATCGAAGAAGATGATGTTTCAAGGAGTCTAAAAAGGCGAGGGATAGATGCCTTGCATATGAAGACTCGGGCAGCTGAGGAAAAGAGCATGCTTTACCAGGAAATGAGATCAGTAAGTGAACATCTCCATCAGCAGCATGCCTTTCTGTGCTCTGCCATCAAAGACACAGAGCGGCCTGGTGCAAAAGCTGCTCTCATCCAACGTCTCCAACAGCTGGAAAGAAAACTACATCAAGCCACTATGATGTTTCACCCACATGTACCAGACATTGTTCCTGCAGACAGCCCCTACTTGTGTCAGGCCCTCCCCATGTCAAGAATTCAGACACTGGTGTACAATGATGATGGTGATAATGATGACTATGAGGACGACAATGAGGATGACAATGATAACTAGGACTGTAAGCAATTGCTTGGGAATTATTCCTTAGCCAATTTTCTCCCACAACAAATGTGACTAACACTGTTCATCATCATCTTTGAGGAATGTTTCTCAGCCTGTCAGTCTGTCTTTCACCTGGGGCCTCATTTATAAAGTGTGCGTACACTCAGATTTGATCTTATAGTGTGTGTACACTTAAATCCATGCCAGCACTCCTATGTATAAAGATGGTCCTTGACGTGGAAAAGTGCTTAGCATCACGTCAGGGTCTGAGCAGACGTACACACTTTTTCTTGTTTGAGTACTGCAGGTTTCTGTTCTTGCAGCTCGCTGTTCTAAATTATGATTGTGATATTTTATGTTAATGACATTAATTAGGATTGTTTACAAGGCAGAGGGCTGAAACCATTCAATCGCATGTGAGTTGAAGATCATTTGCGATTCATATATTTCACATCTGAAAGAGAGGCGTACATTTTATAAATGAGGACCCAGGTGCGGAGTTCAACCTTGCTGTGAACACAGTAGATTATTTACATTTCCAGTGTTGTATGATATCATTGTATTCTGTTAAAAATTAATGATGTCTTAAATTGTAAATACAAAGCGGAAAATGTATATGTTGCAGCAGATCATAGAAAACTGTCATGGTGGTGGAATATAATGTAGACATGTTGTTTTACTAGGTCTGATTTATTTTAAAGCTTAGGTACTGTTGTACGCACACACATCGCCACTAGTCTGTGTGAGTGGCGATGACACAGTCATTTCAACTTAGTCAAAGGGGATTTGTTTTGGTGAACTCACAAAAACAAAACACCTCACACACATTTATCACATTTGTACATTACAGTAAATAAGTAATATCGCAATACTGTAAAATTACTTATTTACTGTAATGTACAAATGAGATCAATGTGTGTGAGGTGTTTTGTTTTTGTGAGTTCACCAAACCAAATCCCCTTTGACTAAGTTGAAATGACAATAAAGTATTAAATCTTGAATCCTCTGAAGCAACTATAAGTTTGTAAAAATAACAGGGAACATACTGGTGTATTGACTATACAATAAAATATTCTCACAATGAGTTACAGCCGTGTTTTCAGCCATTGTCACAGCACTTATTCACAGCATGCTTGAAAAGTAATTTACTTAATAAATGACTTATACAATGATTTTACAGTCATAATCTGCCAGAGAGTGTGCCACATAAAGTAGGTTCTTATATAGCTGTTATTGGCTTAAAATCCTCTAGATCCAGGTCTATGTAGATGAACACCTTTTTTTCTCTTCCTCTTCCCCTTGGCTGCTTTCATTTTATTTTCACAGCCTTCGTTTAGTGAATGTATATTACATTTAGTTTTATCTTTAGTTCGTTGCTATGGTGGTTGCTATTGACGCTGCTATCGCTGAAACCACGTAGCTTGCAGGTTAAGGCTGGAAGGGATACGTATGGCGCTACTCGGCATGCGCACATCAATACAGAGTAATTTTTGTCACACTGTACAAACATAATTACTATTTTTGTTAATATTCTAAGGGGTAAGTTTAGGGTTGGGGTACGTTAATAATAGACGTTAATAAAACACAATTTAATAGGTAGAAAATTAATTGCATTGTTCGTTTCTGGTCGGAGCTGTATCCCTTCTAGCCACAACATAGTTTGCATGACGTACATCCGCCTGGAAGTATTTTCTTCACATACACCTTTTTAAATTATATATTGTTGGACTTCAAACGTCCTGCGTGATCAAAAATTGAAGCAAGGCTTGCTAAGTCGAATAGTTGAGATTTATTGATCAGAAGAAACCAAAAAAGCAGATCTGGGTTGTCTCAGACAGAGTCTCACAAAGAACCAACCCAGATGTACAATATCACAACATATTTATAGTATGTGTCGACGTGTGTCCTCTTCTCATTGGTTGGGGGGGTCCGCCCGTAGATTCTCCAATCAGCTCCCACTCCCTTTGTTCTCCAGTTTCTGCAAAACAACACGTAGCCAAAACCCTCCACCCAGCATTCTGCTATAAACCAGTTTTTTCTGGTATCTTACAAAAGAACATCTGTTATAGCCCACACCCAGTTTCTGTTCCAGTAACAGTCTATTCTAAGAAATGAGATTTGGGTATGTGTGTGTGTTTTTCCACTTCGCCTCATCACAGACGCACGGCTGCTCACACCCACACACACACCACATTCCACAGAAAATACACCCAATATCAGCCCATGGTTTCAACACTCCCAGCAAGCAATATTTAATAAACCCTTTAGTAAAAACCTTAATAAACCATCTCATCTACCCCCTGGTTACATTTTGTTATGTTGATTATATTCATAACAAACAAATACATGATTAATATATTTTGACAGGATTAATATCCTTCAATCCCTCTCTTGACCTCTGAAAGAGGTCACACATCGTCATCATCATTTCCAGCATCATCATCAGTAAACTGGTTTCCAGATAACAGTGGCATACTATAGGGGGGTGGGGTGATGTCCTTTTTCTCAATTGCAGCTACTATTAAACGGTTGCACAATGACCTAATACAAGGTATGCAACAGCAGCCACATGTAACTAGAATGGACACAAAAACTGCTATTGAGACTAGGATAGATAATATTAAGGCCTTCCATTTTCCTAAAGCTCTTTCTAGCCATTGACTCACTGGGTTGTCTACCCCTGAGTTCTCCTTCATTTCTATGGATAATACTCTTAAACCTTCTAGAGCTTTGGTAACTGACCCATCTGGAGCAGTGTTATTTGGAATGAATGTGCAACATAAGTCGCCAAACATGTGGCATACTCCTCCCTTCTCAGCCAGCAGCATGTCTAGAGCCAATCTATTCTGCACAGCCATGAGTGATGTGGGGGCCAATTGTTCAGACAGTCCTTGTACTGCATCTCTGGAAAGGTTAGATAATCTCATAACATTGTAATGCACATAATTTATTCTATCCACATTTTTGTTAGGGGTTATTGGAAATAGTGCAGCAATAATTGGTATGTTTTCAAATCCTGCAGCTACCTGGTCAGCTAATTTATATTCATCAGGGACTCCTCTTGGAACCCCAATGGCATCTATATATGTGGGACTGTTTAATGATAAGTCTATGGTTGCTCCACGTTTTCTTATCACATGACGTCTTCTTCGGTTTGTTAACTGCCCTGTTGTGCCTTTATTCATTTCTACTACTTTCTCTCCTATCAATGTGAGAGGTGCTCCTAATCTAACCATAGCACACAAGCCTTTTGTGTTGGGTGGTACTCTAGTGAACAGGCGTCTGTCACCACAGTAGTAATAGAGGCCTGCCCTTGCCCACGGTCCTATTTTTGTTCCATTATCACTGATGATGATGTTACACCACTCTTCATTAATTTGTCCGTAATTGATTGATGCACTTGATGGTGTAAAGTTAAAGCACGTGTAATTATCTTGTCTAGGTACAAACGGGCCTGTCAGAGTGTCGTTTGAAATTGGGGGAAATATAGATGCCAATGTGGTGCAATTGATTGATCCCATTTCTCTTGTTAGTGACAGCATACAGTTATATCCCCATGTATCATTTGGATGCAGGGGAGCTGGTTCAATGTGCAGTCTGGGTCTGGCACCTGCACATGCTACACAGTCATCTATTTTCTGTTCTTTGGCAGTGTTAACCAGCCATTCTAGCCACAAATTAGTCTCTCCATAGCCTGTTGCCTTTTCTATTATGTCTTCTGGGGTTAATTTAATATAGTCTACACCTACTATCATTTCTTTGGGGTCCCTGACAGCTAATTTAGTAACATTAACATTCGTGGTGGTCATGTTTACCTGTGGTTCCCTCAAGTTAATCTTAACTAACCCTAGTGGATCTGACCCAGTCACATCTACTCCTAATAACAGATAAAACTGTCCCTTCTCATTGCCCCAACACTGGTTCGGTACTCCTGTGGGCTTTGATTTATATAAATCCTGTTTAAGTTCCAATATAGACATTGTTATGGGATTTTGTGTCGAGCTAAAATCTCTTTGTAATTTCAAATACCCTGCCATTTTTGCCTTTCCATCTCTGGTCACTTTATCTGTGGAACCTTGAAAATCCCTATTTGTTGCCTGTAGCACGTGGTCCCATGTAGGACACCACCTCTGATTTCCTGGGTATCCCAGCTGACACAGATAAACATCATACCCTCTCCATGAGCTATTCCGTCCTCCACATTTGATAACACTGCATAGATCAAATGTGAACGATGTGGTTGACCCCTTGGTATAATTTAGTTCTATGCCCCCATATTTTTTCAGACACGCGTCTGTGATGAGTGATCTTCTATGTCTGATTACATTACTTTTTCCTTGCAATTTTCCTATACCAAAAATGATTCCTAAAATCGTGATTGAGATAATACTCAGAATTATCATACATTTCCAATTTTCCCACAACCTCATTTTTGAACCTTTGATCTTAAGCACAACTTAAAGGAAAAAATTGAATTAAAGAATAAAAATAAACCCAGATAAACCCAGACCTTTTAACATACTATTTTAACAACACCCTTATTTTCTACCATCTCTACTTTAAGCTGAATGATTAAGCTGAATAAAACTAAAAAAGAAAATTAAAACACACTTAAGACTAAATTAAAAAGGAAAAAATTAAACACACAAAACACACATCACATGATTAAAATGAGTATATGGTTATCACCATGTCCACGTCCGTGAACACTTCACTCAGAATGTTTTGTACTTTTTTTAAAGTCCAGTTTGTCCAGTCCACACCCCAACCGGGGTACGGAGACACTTTTTACTTTATTCTGCACACACCACTCTTTCATGTATCTCAAACTGTCGGCAAAATTTTCATATGTGGGCAGATCAGTGCATTTGACTTTTGTAATCAGATGGAAGATGGTTCTACCGTCTTTTTCCTGGGTTACTGCACATTCACCTGATTTTCTGTCTTGTTCTCTTACTTTCTCTACACCATATCTCTCCTTAAATTTTACTGCAATACCTACACCATATGCACAATCCTCACTTACACAATGTGCTAAAGGTTCTTGTTGTGGGCTTGTGAAGATATCACCTGTCCTGTGTATGATCTGTAAAAGGTTTTAACTTTCTGGTCTGTTTTGCACCTCGCTCTCACTCTCCTCCCTCTCTTGGACCTGAGTCCTCAGGTCCACAGCCGTCTGCTCCAGAGACCTGCTGGGTGAATCACAAGCAACACAAGAAGACAGATGATACCAGGTATCGCCTTTTCCTTGTAGGCGTACGCAGTGGGATGTCCTTGCAGTGACACGTAGTGGTTTAGACCACCGTGGTTCGTTCCACTTCCTGCGAAACGTCTTCAGTCTCACCCACTCTGTGGGTGGAGGAGTTGGTTCTAGTTCAGTATCAGGGGTGATCTGCTGGGAAAATTGTTTAATCAGAGCAATTAGTTTGTCAAAATAAACACAGTATGACAGTGGTTCAATGGTGTCTGGCCTCAGAGGTGTGGTGGGACCTGGAAATGAACGACCTGTAAGTAATTCAAAGGGTGTGAAGCCCGAAATCCTGTTAACAGAAGAACGTACAGACATTAATGCAAGGGGAAGAGCAGATAACCAGGTCAATTTGGTCTGTGCACAGATTTTAGCCAATTTGAGTTTCAACGTGAGGTTCATTCTCTCCACCTTTCCTTGGCTTTGTGGATGGAAAACTGCCCCGAAGGCATGTGTGAGACCAAGACTCTGTTCAACAGTTTTTAAATGAATATTTTAAAGTGAGTACCATTATCAGATCTGATACGTCTGGGGAAACCATGGTGTGGTATGTAATGGTTGATTAGACATTTAATCACTGCTGTGCTATCCTCTCGGCCAACAGGATAAGCTTCTGGCCACCCAGTGGAATAATCAACCATTACCAACAGATATTTTTTACCATGAACTCTGGTTATCATATCTGTGAAGTCAATGACAATCTCTTCACCTGGGCCAGACAATGTGAGAAAATTACCTTTCAACGGTTTCAGGCTGGGTTTCACATTGTGTTCTTGACACGTTTCACAAGACAAAACGTAATGTGAGACTATGGAGGACAGGAAAGGATGCCACCAATGTTTAAGTGTCCTCATCATTTGTTTGTCATTGACATGGGCAAGGCCATGGGATTGCCTTAAAATAGACGCAGTCAGAGCCGTGGGCAATGCTGGCCTGCCATCTGGAGCTTGCCAGAGGCCATCAGAGGCACACAGAGCACCATATTCCAACCAAACAGATTTTTCTTCTGGAGTGGAGTTCGCATGCTCTGCAGCGAGAAATTCTCGAGTGAACCGTGGTAGCAAATCAGGGGAAGTAGTACACACTTGCACAGGCAATTGTGTCTGTGTGTAACCAGCAGCAGCCTTAGCAGCTGAATCAGCTGCGTCATTGCCTAAGGCTACAGTGGAATTTTCTTTTGAGTGGCCTTGGCATTTAATAATTGCCACTTCCGCGGGTATCATTAATGCCTCCAGGAGGTCTGTGGCTTCACATGCATGTGTAATAGGTCGACCTGAGGTGGTTAGGAAACCACAACGCTGCCATACAGGTAATTCAACATGCACAGCGGTTATGACATAGGCTGAGTCACTAAAAATATTTACACGTGCCTGTCCTGCAAACCTCAAAGCTTCAGTTACTGCGATCATTTCTGCTCTCTGGGCTGACTGTTTTCCTTCCAACTTCCTTGACACTCTTGTTTCAAAACCACTGTCTGTCTGTTCTACCACAGAAAAAGCAGAAGTTAACGAGCCATCCTCTGATCTGAAACAGCAGCCGTCTGTAAACACTCACCACTGGTTGTGGCTGCCAACAATAAATCATCAACATACATGATCAGAATGCAATTCTGGGGCAGAACACAGGCTTGTAATTGTTGTTTTAGTACTTGGTTAAATATTCCTGGTGAGAGAATAAATCCTTGAGGAAGCCTATTGTAAGAGTACTGGCGCCCTCTGTAGGTAAATGCCAGACATGCTTTACAGTGCTCTGCCAAAGGTATACAAAAGAATGCATTTGCCAGATCGATACACGTAAACCACTGGTGTGCGGGTGTCAAATTAGATAGTGCAATATATGGATTTGGTACTGTAAGTGTGGGGGTTTGCACTATACTGTTAACTCGCCTGAGATCATGAACTAGCCTGTATTTACTCGTGCCAGGTTTGGGCACTGGAAAGATGGGTGTGTTCCATAGAGACTGATAAGGTGTAATGACTCCTCTTTCCAAGAGGCCCTGCACCGTGGCTGCAATACCCTCATCAGCCTCTGGTTTATTTCTGTACTGAGGGACCCAAATGGGTTCAGGAGAAGACAGTTCAAAGGTTATAGGTGGAATATTACACCTGCCTACATCTGTAGGTCCTTGTGACCATAAATCATGAGGCTGTGATTCAATTATCTGTTCTGCTCCAGGGCCATCGGTCTGTTCCCTACCATGGCTCCTAGACATTTGCCTATGTGTTAGGACCCCCATGTCCTCTGTAGCAGCCTGTATCCAATATGCCTCTGTTTTAGGTGAGTACATTATGGTGTGCATGTCAGTGGGCTCCCAATCAGCGACGGCTCTTAATCTTTTTGTCATACAACCCAGTTCCCTGGCTTCATGGCCTGGATGCAGTGCCATAGATATGTGTGGTGCTGCTGTACTTGTCATTTCATACCATTGAAGTTGTTCAGTAGTTAGTGTGACTGGTGCTACTACACCTTCTTTTCCCACATATAACCCATCCCCCTTAATACGCCACTTATTTCCCTCTATTTCATTAAATAGGTCCTGGTATGTGATGTTATCATTCCTGTCATAGAAAAGTGTGCAGTGCAATGGGTCTATAGGTGGTAGAAAAATGTCTATATCAGTTATCCAAGGGCGGTGGGTGTTATACAGAGATATTGCACTCACTGGCGATGGAGAAATATCTAATTCAACCCAGTAGATGTCAGCATTTTCTTTTAATGGCCCTCCTAACAGAACATTTTGTGTGTACCCCATTTCTGATGCCAATGAGCAGTTAATTTGTGTACCATCTGGAAAACTCACAATTACCCCTTCTGGTGAACATAATATGCTAGCCCCCAATTTGATTAACAGATCTCTTCCTAATAGGGGGACAGGTGCATTAGAGGAGTACAGGAATGAGTGTGGTAAGCTCTGATTTGCAACATGCACTGTTAGCTTTTTTGTCAAAGGCCATTTTTCTAACCCCCCAGAGAACCCCATTACTGCCACTGTTTTATCACTCAAGTCTTTTTGTGTGACTGTCCCCTTTGTTACAGTGGAGTAGGTTGCTCCAGTATCAACTAGAGCTTGTAGTGGTGTATCGTTGATCACTATTTCCATGAGGGGCTCAGCCATACCCCTCACGGAAGTTCTCTGTGGGCCCCTTCAATAGTCCTCCGCCCCACCTCCCGGGCCCCATGTTGGGTGCATGGGCGCCTGTAGGTTGGAAGGTGACGAGAGTCTTTGCCCCGGGTTGTGTGGGGTATGTGGTCCACGACCACCGGCACCACCTCCTCGAGGACCCCATCCCTCCGCAGGTGACCCGTCATGTTGGCCTATCTGCTCATTCTGTGGGCAGTTTCTCCACCAATGATCAGATGCCCCACACCCATAACACTGACCTCCTCCTCTTTGCTGTCCCCTTCCCATATTACCTCTCCCTCTATTTACCTTATAACCTCCCCATTGCCCTCTCTGGGGTCTGTTCCACTGTTGGGGTGCTGAGTATGTATTCCGAGGGATACTGAAAGGGGCGCTATTCGCAGGTGGTATTTGTTGGGGCATTTGCTTGGGTTTTTTAGTAGCCCCCCCAGCTTTAGCCATTTCCAATTGTAATTTAAGCAACTGAATTTTAGCTTTCTCTATGTCTTCCTCTTCATGTGACACCTTATCCACCGCCCTGTCTGTGTGATGTACTAAATGTCTCTCCCACACTTCATTGCTGGCTACAGGAATGTCTGGGTTGTTTTCCATTGCCTGTTTGACACCATTAGGGGCCCCTGACATCACTGCTGCTCTGAAAATATCACATGTTATAGGGTTATTCAAACCATTCTCCTCCGCCATCTGTTCCCATTCAGCTGCGCACCTGAAATGATATGCAGCACCTGTCTCTCCAGGTTTTATGCGAAATTTAATGTTTTGATACACCGTAGGTGGGGTGGGAAATTGTTTTCTTATGGCATTACCAATTTGTGTGCTCACCGTCACATAAGGTGTTTCATTAGTTGTAATAGACAAGCCTGCATCTGTCTCAAAATCAACCATCTGTGATGCTGTGAAAATTTGTCCCAGTAAACATCTCAAATCACCCACAGCCAACATGGTACCATGACACAATGCTGTTAATTTACTCAGCCATCTTCCACTTTTACTTGAACCTGCTGCATGTGTGTGTTTGTAGTTTTTCTCTATGAGGTTTCATAAGGTGGGGGCTGAGAAACCAGCTGATCTAGCTTTGGGTAAATTGACGCTGTTGGAGGAGGCGGAGCTGACAGATCAGGGGTGACTTTCTCTGTACTTCCTGATTCTGCTTCCTTTTGCTTCTGAGTTACTGTGCTGTTCACTCGCTCTCCTGCCTGGCTCTTAGCATTACTTAGAGCTGTTGCAGTCAGCGCTATTTTTGTCCACAGTCTCAGTTCCTTATCTAAGTCTGCTCCTTTCTTAGCATATTTTCCCTTGTTATGCCACTTAACATCAACCTTCTCGTCTACATGCTTTTCACTCTATTATCTATTTTTAAAGTCGGATTTCTTACCCTATTTAATATAATAATTTGTTACTACTATTATTATGATTATTTTATTATTGTTTCCTTCTGTGATTTACCTCTCTAATTATAGAATTTGGTTAGATTCTCTCAAATATTCGAAAATAATACCAATATGTTTTCCAGTTAATAATTAATCTTTCTCATTGTTCCATTCATTTAGACTACCCTAACCTTTATTCACTTTGTACATTTTACTCCGCTTTGGATGAGATTTTCATCCTTTTCTCTCCCGTTCCTGTATCCGACCTTCACTGCCACACACATTCACTCACACAGTGGGCCCCCCCCTTTCTCTCTCTCTGTCTCTCACACACACACAGATCAAAAGAGAAAAACACCAACCGGTCTCATTCTCTTTCTAGGAATGAAAAATCAATCAGTTTTGATCTTTTTCTTTATCAATAATTCAGTTTCACAATTTGGATCACTACGTCGGCAACTTGGATGATGTCAAAATAGCAGACAAAGCCAATTTTTTGGTATACTTTTAGTTTTTTTTAAACTCTTATGTGCTCTTTTTTCCATATCTCTAATCTTGGGTGCCAGGGTCACTGATATTTTATCAGGATTATCCCACCCATTTTCAATACACATCTGACTCCATTTATTTTCCCAAATTTTCTTTTCTTTCTTATGGTCTTTAGGCACTGCTTGTGCTAACAACATATCCACCACATTACCCCATTGTTTTACAATGGGTGGACAACCATACTCCTCACATTCTCTCTCAAATTCTGACATTTTCTTTCTCACAAATCACAAAAAGCAATATCTCATTCAACAAATGCAAAATAGTAATCCAACACTGCAAATATAAACAAATACAAACAATTTTCCACAGCAATTTCACCCAGCAAATTCACACAGCAATTTCATATGGTAAATACAAACAATTCTTTACACAATTCAACATTCTATATGCAATAAATGACTGGGTGGACTGGTTACCCCTCAGTTCTTGACCGGGTGGACTGGTTACCCCTCGGTACTTACAATAATGACTGGGTGGACTGGTTACCCCTCAGTTCTTGACCGGGTGGACTGGTTACCCCTCGGTTCTTGACCGGGTGGACTGGTTACCCCTCGGTACTTACAATAATGACTGGGTGGACTGGTTACCCCTCAGTTCTTGACCGGGTGGACTGGTTACCCCTCGGTACTTGACCGGGTGGACTGGTTACCCCTCGGTACTTACAATAATGACTGGGTGGACTGGTTACCCCTCAGTTCTTGACCGGGTGGACTGGTTACCCCTCGGTACTTGACCGGGTGGACTGGTTACCCCTCGGTACTTACAATAATTTCTGATCAATATATATCAATATTTCATTTAATAAATGGAACGGAATACAATTCAAATTCAACACAAGAAATTTAGAATATCCAATTTGCAGAAGTTTGATTTAACAGGTTTCTGCTTACCTTTTTTTATCGGTCGACCGTGTGTTGAACTCAAGTTCGTTCCGTCCCGGAACTCCGGTCCTCGCCGGACTTTTACGATTAATGCCTTTTTCTCCAATCACGTCGGGGTCACCAATTGTTGGACTTCAAACGTCCTGCGTGATCAAAAATTGAAGCAAGGCTTGCTAAATCGAATAGTTGAGATTTATTGATCAGAAGAAACCAAAAAAGCAGATCTGGGTTGTCTCAGACAGAGTCTCACAAAGAACCAACCCAGATGTACAATATCACAACATATTTATAGTATGTGTCGACGTGTGTCCTCTTCTCATTGGTTGGGGGGGTCCGCCCGTAGATTCTCCAATCAGCTCCCACTCCCTTTGTTCTCCAGTTTCTGCAAAACAACACGTAGCCAAAACCCTCCACCCAGCATTCTGCTATAAACCAGTTTTTTCTGGTATCTTACAAAAGAACATCTGTTATAGCCCACACCCAGTTTCTGTTCCAGTAACAGTCTATTCTAAGAAATGAGATTTGGGTATGTGTGTGTGTTTTCCACTTCGCCTTATCACAGACGCGAAACTGCTCACCCCCACACACACATTCCACAGAAAATACACCCAATATCAGCCCATGGTTTCAACACTCCCAGCAAGCAATATTTAATAAACCCTTTAGTAAAAACCTTAATAAACCATCTCATCTACCCCCTGGTTACATTTTGTTATGTTGATTATATTCATAACAAACAAATACATGATTAATATATTTTGACAGGATTAATATCCTTCAATATTCAACATTTCTCCACAGAAAAACAACACATTGATAACTCAATAATACGATATGTTCATGTTGAGGTTATCACTTTTTACAATTCTGAGAAATACGTTTTTGGTATCAGAAGGTTACGGAAGTGCATTGTGTTATGGGCGGGGTTTGCGGGTTCTACTCTAGTTTCGGCTAAAATATCTTAAATAAACCAACATATTTGCTTTTTCTTAACGTAGATCATCTAGATGCAGTATAATCAATATTTTGGCTATATTTAATATTTTATATATTCAGTAGATATATCTTTTTACAACCCTAATGTACAACCCTACTTTGCAAACCAGAACTATAGTGCTAATTTTTATCAAGCTACATTGCGTAGCTATAGGGAATTGTAGTTTTTTTTTAAATAGTGTTTTTCTTAGAATTGGAGGTTGGAAATAGTGAGTTCAGAGTACAGTGAGGAGTTTAGGGGGATTGTAAACACATCTATATAATCAGATTTTAAATATCTAATTGTTAAATGGGTTAAAATTATTTTACAACCATACTTGACAGTGTCCCAAGTTGTTGGCTATATTCACATGATAACTGAGGACAAGAGCTCTCTATAACAGTTGACCCCATGTCTGTAGGACCCTTTTGTTAATTATAAGCCTTCAAAAATGCACCAAGATGACGTTTCAAAGGTCAGTATTTCAAAGCAGGAGCCATGTACAATCTTCATACTGACATATGTTACTCTCCAGGTCGAGACCTTTCTAACGATGTATTTGGTTTAGCTCTTCAACAAAGTTTTAATTTTCTCATTTCACGTACACAAGCCATCTCGGGTGTAGTTTCATAGAGCACTTCAGTAGGTGTATATGAAATGAAGCTATTTGTCTGTTTGTTTCTGACTCTGAAAACAGATTTATGACCCCAAAACATGAGGAATACCTGGTCCACACACACACACAAACTCCGTGCATTTCAGTTTTGGACACACATGACATATACATGTAGGCTATCTATTTATGTTAATGCTGGAATGATGGTTGATGATACAATTAATGAATAAGACCATTGTCTACATGATGGGTTGTCATCTCCTCCTGTAGGCTACTTGTAGTAGCCTATTTTTAGACCTATTGGTAGTCAAAACCAAGAGTAACCTTCATTATACATAATGTAGGCTCTGTTGTATCTTCTGTAGCCTATTTATTTCTCAGTTTAAAGATTTTCTTTTGAGCTCAAATAAAAAGGGCAAACAGGCCTATTTATTTTCTCCATTAATGTTTCCCTCTTTCCAACACCTGTCACTGTGAGCAACTGAATGCTTCGGCTATGTGTGCCAAATCCAGCATATGTAGCCTATGTATTGTTTCATGCTCCCTCTTGTCCAGGTTTCTAACCACACTGACAGGCATAAGCAGTGTGCAAAGCATATGTCCGTGGATCGGGTGTGTCTGGTCATAATGAAAAAATACTATTGTGATTTTTAGTAAATTGGCCTACTCTAATATTTTTGAAGCATACTTCAAAAATGTTGTTTATATTACCACAACAACTATAGAATTACCACAACAAATTAATTCAAGTACTTTACTATAGTATGGTTCAAAAACACTATAGTATTTACAATAAATTACTATAGAACTTTTTCATGTGGGGGTGGGTTGAGGATGGGTAAAATAGAATGAGAAAGACGCTCTGCGCTTTTACGCACAAGGCACAGCGACAGGACCGATCAGGATGCTAACAGTCCACGTGTAAATCGTTAAATATAGAATTCTTTTTACGCATGATCCATGGTGATGAAGACAGAGAAATAGAGAAGCCTGACAAAAATCTATATATTGAGAAAATATCCTTTAAAGTTGTCTAAATGAAGTTCTTAGCAATGCATATTACTAATCAAAAATTAAGTTTTGATATATTTATGGTAATACATTTACAAAATATCTTCATGGAACATGATCTTTACTTAATATCCTAATGATTTTTGGCATAAAAGAAAAATCAATCATTTTGACCTGCTACAAATATACCCCAGCAACTTAAGACTGGTTTTGTGGTCCAGGGTCACATATTGTCTATATTTGATTCTTATTTTTCACTAAAAACATGTTTTTAGGAGAGCTCATGTCTTATTAAGAGGAGCCTAGCCCCCTAGTTCGCACTCTGGGCATGAGTGAGGAATAGTGATGGGTCAGTCATGAACGGCTCGTTCATTTTGAACGAATCTTTAATATGACTCGGGAACAATGAACTGTCTCAGAGAGTGATTCATTAATTTTATGTTGACCGCGCATGCGCAACATCCCATAGATTCTGTATAGCGTACAGGAAACAGACTTGATTAGTTCGCCTCTCGAATCTTCGGGTTCGAGTCGTTCGTTCATCCCGTGGCAGAGAGCCCCACAGATGCTTTGCTGTCTGTACCGGAAAGAGAAATGATTAGTTCACCTCTCGGGTCCGACTCTTCCGAGTCGTTCAATAGGTTCGTTCTTTAGTCACGTGACGTGATAGCTGTATTGGATACAGACATTAGTTAATAATTCCCAAACTTCCTTACAAACGTACGTTTAACTCACGATGGGTTTCTGTTCTCAAATTGTAGTTTTTTTTATTTCTTCCAATTTATATTTATATCAATTTCTGTCCAATTTCTATGGTTCTTTCCCATAACATTGAACGTGGCAACAAAGAGTTGGTGTCACCCACTGTATTGAATAGTATGGTGAGGTCCTTGCCCACACCAAGCCCATATTGAAACATATTTACAAACAAATAGGCTACTTTTTATTTACAACATGTGGACTCAATTCAGTACAAAACAACTTTATTAGTCATCACAAGGCCCAGTTTAAAGGGGACCATTGATGGTGCCAAAAAAACAACAACAAAAAACACAATAGGATGAATGAAAATATCAAAATACAATTTTTTGTTTCTTATAAGTTACGTGTAATCATTACAATATATTTGCAGCAAGGTTCATATAAAGTATATTTAAATGAAAAAGATGAAAAGGCACTTAATACATTTTAAAACATTTATGCATGTGTGTGTGTGAGAGTGAGATGGTGTGGAGGCTGTCAACACAGTAAAACAACTGAAACAAGTTAAACATCTTGACAACTGAAACAAGTTAAACATTTTGACAACTGAAACAAGTTAAACATTTTGAAAACTCAAACAAGTTAAACATCTTGGAATGCAGTAAATAGCATGTTTCCTAACACTGATGCAGCGCTTCAGGGTGTTTGCATGGTGTTTTGAACCTGGCAGTGAAGGCACATGCTCTTCTTAAAACCACATGCAGTGTGTGACCATGATTGGCACACTGTGCACTGTGACCATGAACGCCACTTCTTTGTAGCGTTTTTCTTCCTGTCATCGAAATGCATGTGGCAGACAATGCACAAATTGCCTCCATCTACCAAAGGAAAAATAAATATTGTGGAAGTCAAGCAGTTAGTTGAAATCATACTCATCACCATATTCAAAGCAACATCTCCAAGACAGCTTATTCATTTGTAACTGTTGCCAAATAAAATGTGGGTATTGCACATCAGTTCACCAGAACTGACACCCACCATCTCAGATCTAGCTGATGCTCAATCATAAGATACAAGTAGCTCAACAAAGAAGAGTTCCTGAGACCCATTTCAGAAATCGGCTTTAGTGTAACTCTGAAATAAGGAAAACTGTGGGTTTTCCATTTCAGAAAATTATGTGAATCAAACCTGAGACAGAGGGGTAACTCAATTTTAATTTAAGAAATCTCATCACCACTTTGTTCTTTAGCTGCTTCCATAGCTCAACTTAACATTGTTGCAGATTTATGATTTATTACTAATTGTAAGGCCATAACTCATACAGTCGTATGTCAGCCTGCTCTAGCCACCCGTAGGCTTGTATACGGGTACATTATCATTTCAAAAACAATTGTTGGTGTGCGCACATCCTATCTCTGTGCTTGTATTTTTTTTTAAAACAACACCCTTTGCACTCTCAAGATGTTTTTATACTTTAGGTCCCAAATGTGTGTACAGAGCTTGAAAAAAAGGCACATTCTGCCTGGAAGCTGCCCCTTGAAAGACTAAAAAGTTAATCTAGTTAAATGCTGTTATATCCAAAATGAAAGGATTGGAGGATTATTTGTCACAGTTTGTCACCTTCTAGTGGATTTTTCCCCTTTTAAAATGTTTTAGTCTATGCTTCTGTTCCCATATCTGTTCTTATTGTAGTATTGTAATCTGTTGAAACTACCTGTTTTTATATATGCTGCTGTCAGTCTTGGCCAGGTCTACTATGAGGAAGATCTCATTAGTCTCAATGGGACTTCCTGGTTAAATAAAAATAACCACAATTTGGAAAGATACCTTCATCTGCAGTCATCACAATGGCTACAGTAGTGGCGGTTTCTGAGGACTCTTCTTCCATCTGCTGTGAACCTAACGTACATAAAACAAAACACAGCACAATAATAACTTTAATACATTAATTACAAATACATAATGCAATTTGTCAGCATGTATTCTGCCAATAGTTAATTAGTAAATAATTGATTAAAAATAGACAGTCCCATTATTTGCATCTAAATCTCAACAGCCAATTCAAAGTGTAAAATTATCAGAATACCAACCTTATAAAATATGTTTAATGTCAACTGGATAAATATTGTATCTCTAAATTGTAATTTTCAAACAAGTGAGCTTTTCTATTTGTGTCAAATGTCAATGGCAGACTTCTCAGAACAGTAGTTTTAATTATGCTTGAATTTAAGCAATACCAAAAACTGATTTGTAGCATTTGGCATTCAAAATGTATTACGATTACAAGAAATACCATTTTCACACATGGCCTCTAGTATTTCTTCCACTGAATTCGTCTGGATGCCATCTGCTGTGTCTGTTGATTTGAAGACATTAAACCATCACACAAAGGTGAATATTTCATCTTTTGATTTTATTTATTTATTTCAATAATGTGTACAGTGGTCACACTGTGCTGTGTAATGACCACAGTTACATATATAGTAAACTATGCTTCTTAAGTTTACTGTTATATATTTATTTAAAGTAGTGCTGTCCAACGATTAATCACATCCAAAATTAAAGTTTTAGTTTACATAATATGTGTATGTACTGTGTATATTTATTATGTATATATATATATAAATACACACACATACAGTATATATTTTGGAAATATTTTCCTAAATATATACTGTATGTGTGTATATTTATATATACATAAGTCAAAGTCTGCTTTATTGTCAATTCTGCCACATGTACCGTACATGCATACAGAGAATTGAAATACAGTGCATACAGATAACACTAAACACTAATTTGTATAATAAATATACACATTATGTAAACAAAAACTTTAATTTTGGATGTGATTAATCACAATTAATCGTTTGATAACACTAATTTAAAGATAAAATAAAAACAACTCAGCGTACCTTCTGCGTCCATGTAATCTGACATTCCCTCTGCTGTGTCAGTGGGGTTGCATTGTGCAGCATCTGATTGATATGTTTAGGAAAAAAATAAACACTTGTGTAGCATGAGCATAACAAATAATTGGTCTTCCTGCATTACTGGAGAAAAATAATCACACAGCAGTATCAATGAAGAAATATAATTTGCAGGAATTATATACATATATTTTAATTACTGAATAGTTTGATGAGCATGAAAAAGATGTAAACCATTGCCAAGGGCCATCACAGTCACGTTCAGCTAAAAAGCTATAGGATATTCTGGAGAGGTTGCACTATAATGATGAAACTCCAACTAAGAAATAGTGTCACATCCCTTACAAACGGTCAAAGACACATACAGAATCTATAACCTGAATCTGTTTCAGTGTAATTCAATTTTATTTACATAGTGCCAATTCATAACAAAAGTTATCCCACAGCACTTTCCAAACATAGTAGGTCTAGACGATACTTTTTATAATATCATTAACAGAGACCCAACAATTCCCACCATAAGCAAACACTAGGCAACAGAGGCAAGGAAAGAGAGGACAGAGAGAGATGCAATGGCCCAGCACTATACAAAGACTCACATGTAGGCCTGTATTATTCTTAAGTTAACTTATTTTCCCCACTTTGCATAGAGCCAAATGGCCTGCCGAAACACAAGTGGAGAAACACAACCACTGTTAATGTCACTTACTTATTTCAAATGAAATCTCCTCAGTAGCTTCCAATTGGTTCCTTCCATAAAAGGATAGCTTCTTGAGAGTAAGGCTGTTGGGCAGTCCAGTAACTTTTATGGTCATGGGCCGATTCACCAGGGACTGGTAGGGGAACTTTCCAGTACCTCCGGCCTCCTCTGAAAGACATGGGCACATGCATGCATGCACACATTATTACACAATGTTACACAGTTGGACAATTGTGAATCTCCCCTCCTGTTGATAGTCAGTGTACAGGCTGCAAACAGTCATTTTGGCAAGGTGTCAAAATCTTATGGTTGATGGGCACATTAGATAAATAATTTAATAATTTGATAATAATGCAATGGATTCATGAAGGTATATTATGTTATCAAGATAAACAGTTTCTTTACATCAGTCTTAAAAAGTGTTTGAACACATGCTTACTATATTTTTGGTTGAACAGATCTTGCACTTTTCCCAACAGCACATTGACTTTATCTTTGGTACTGGGTGTTGCGGCTGAGGAGCTGGCTACAGATGTAACAAAAGACAACAATTAATTTCATAAAACTGTATTATGTATATTTGTACTATTACGGGCCTGAGTCCATTTCTGTGGATTTTCATATAACCATTACCTTTGAAATGCAGTGCAAAGTTGTTCACTGTGTCCGTTGAGTCAAGGAAACCAGTGGCTCCTTTGCTGCTCAGTTCATACACCTCTAAGCTGGACTTTTGGTGGTCAAATTATAAAATGGCCGTTTCCACACCCAAAGCCTCAAGCTTGGACACCTTTACAATATTAGATAAACAAGACAACCACAAAAATAGTAAATAATTGATTACACAAAATAGACAAAACCTACTTTTAAAAATCCAACATACACTGAAGAAACAACTCTTAACAGGGATGGGCAATACATGAAAACAGTGCTATCACAGGTGACAAATAAGTGGTCAGAGACCACCAGGGTTACACTAACTATACATTAGCTGTGTTTACATAGAGTCAAATATCCAACTAATAATTTGACTCATATGTGACTACTAATGCTTCAACTGACCACCTTGATCTTAATAGACTAGCCCAGCCAGTAGGAATTTAGTTTGAGAGGGTGGTATAAGCCTTTGACAATCTCTTAAATGTGAGAATATTTGATGCTGATAGCCTTGTAAACAAAAATCAGCTGGAATATTTATTTGGGATGAATTAATTTGAAATGATAAAAAAATCTACAGATAAACAATCTAGTTGTCTGCCACAATGTCACAAATTCACACTACTTAGAGCATGCACAATTCCCTCGGATGCTGCAACAGTCCTGATATGACGTCATGCTCTGCAGTGTCTTTTTGAAAACTTATAAGACATAACATATAATAATACATCTAAAATGTAAAAACATACAATATACTACACTTTCCTGCAGCTCTGCAGTTTTAATTTTATATTCTTTTAATTCAGCAACGAGGTCATGCTGTGACGTATCGATCTGTTGTTGGTAACACAGTTTCACGTCATGCGAATTCGCAGGTCAGAGTTCACCAAGCTTGAACTTTGGAACACAGCGAAATGCGAAAACATTTTGCACGGCCTTGCGTTTCCAGTCTGACGCATTCGCAATATGTATGAATGGAAGTCAATGGAATGAAAAGTGCAGTGTGACCGCACCTTAATACTATAATGATACCACTAATGCCTAGCACATGAAGCTTCTTCCAAACCTCTAACTTCAGCTTCTTCAGATGCATTTTAATTCTGAGTTCCCTCATCTCAGGGCTAAGGTCCTGTGCCTGCCCATGCGCCCTCAGTGCTGCTGCCTCTTGACAGTATTTCTGCTTCTCATCTTTCCCTAATGTGGACCACCTGCCCTTAAAATCTTTCATTGTGCCTGAGGAAAAAAAATAGATACAGAAAACTTAACACTTTAGAGTCACAGCATCTCTTTTTTTAAAGTAAATTCATACAGAGGCAATCTGTCTGACACACTGGTTCACTTGGGTTGTGAAACCCATTTCTCAGTAACAACTCTGTAAAAACAAGATAACGTGTGAATTAGATGACATAATGATTCTTTTCAATACACATAGCAGTCTTACACTGATGAATGCAACTTGCGTGTGTGAAGTACTAGCCAAATACTATCATGAAAATCTGTTTCACGATCCTTGTAATTCCCTGATGTAAACAAGGCCGCTATGTACAACAACAAACCATTTAGTATAACAATTAAAAGCATCCGTTAAATATAGTCTCTTACCTTTGTTTCTGAGAATGTCCCAACAAAAAAGATTGTATGGTGACAGCTCTCGGATGTGAACTTTGATGGCCGGGGATCAGACAAAGTTTTAAATGCCCTTTTGTAATTACCGATCCAGTTCTGGAAGAGAAAAACGAAAAATAACGGAGGTGTATTACACCACTTAAACCGAATGTTAACAAAACACTTCATTTATACCAGCAGTACAGCAGAATTATATATTTATCTGACATGTTGATTGTTAGTGTGGCACTAAAGTAAACCTTACTTCTATGACACTGGTGTCCAATCCAGTAGCTGATGCATCTCTTGGTATTAAGGGTGAGCCAACATGTGTCATTCCCTCCTCAAAAAAGGATTTCAAGGTTTCCCTTTGTTCCTCATTAATGTGCTTTCTCTCTTGTTGAAGAGACAACAACAAAAAAAGAAAAAGCAAGTCAGTAATACATCAGTAATAAAAAAGAGGGTAAGTGTGGATTTTGCAGATCATACCATCATTCTCAGACACACTCGCCTAATGCGTCTAGGTTAGCAACTGTAAGGCTTACCTCTCTGGGCCATCTTCAACCTAAAACATACACAGAGAGAAACTTGCACAAGACAGATTTGTGAACGGGCCCTCTCTCTAAACAGCTTGGCCCAAAACCTAATTTTGGATTGTTTTACATAGATATAAAACATGCAAGTAATACAAAATACTTACCACAGAAGTCCTTGCACTTACAGAAACCCTCTGGAAATTGATGCTGTAAAGGGAGACAAAAAATTAGGTTAAGAGATATTAATGTTACACAGGCAGACAGATAGATAAACAGACAGATAGCAGAAGAGAGACAGGCAGACCTGTGCCTTTGGGTTTTATCTTTTAAGTTCAATGTTGTGGACAGCAATACATGTTTATGTTAGCCTAAATCACTGCTGACACACAGAGACACCACAGTCTATTTATTTCTAATAGATTGCCAGTGTTCGTCTTTTGCATGAATGTAATTGTAAGCTTCCAGCTAACAGTTACAGGTGACAGGTGTGCTAGTAGAGCAGCAGCCTGATTAAATTTAACATTATAACGTTACCCTAAGGTTCCTCATGCATGACCAAAAGCTTTGTTCAAACCCACAGAACTTTATATTACATTCTAGTCAAGGTCCCAAGGCTTCCAAACATACTAAACAGCCATAAAATTCGCCCTGGGTTTGAATATTTCACTCAACATGAGTATGATAACATTATAGCTTCAGTGAAGCGTTACTGAGCAGACATTGTCTAAATTTGCGTTCAACCAGTAAACTTAATTTCCCCATTAGCTTCAGACACGAAAAACATGCTAATTACATGCCAACACGGTTATCTCATGTCAACACTCATGTCACGCCACTTTAAAACGCTCGGTTTTAGCATGTAAATGCTCTTACCTGAAAATATGAATAGAGAAATACGGCAACGTTGCCGTGTGCCACTAGACTTCCAGCTGGATTCCTCTGGGATTGGATCTGGAGTCTTCTCTTGCATTTTAATCGGTGATTAACCACGTCATAGATGATAACAGCCTTCTGAGCCTAGCAGTAGCAGCAAGACGCAGCCTATCTTTCTCTACCTATATCTATGACCTGATATCCACTGAAAACACAATCAATCAAGTGATATACATCCGAAGGGTGGATAGAAGGGATACATCTAGTACCAGAAACCAACAATATTTTGTTTCTACCTATTAGATTGTGTTTTTTCTAACGTCTACACCAACCCCAACCCTAAACCTACCCTTACAGTAATTCAGATACATTAAATATTTTTGTTCAGCGTGAGAAAAAGGATGCAATATTGATGCGCGCATGCGCCGTAAGCCGAGGTAGGAAAATCTGACGGGTAGGATAAAATGTTAGGACAACTGTTCTGTGATGATTAATAAATCTCCATCTCCTCTTTTCAAATGGAGCACCATTTAATACACAAAGCCGTAGTTCACAGACAAGCTACGCAATATCACGTTCAATATTGCAGGCGATTCATCGCTGAGGTGATGGAGATGTATTAATCATCACAGAACCGGCTTTACTGACGATGCGCATGACAATCTCTATATATAATATATATGTGTTGCATATATATTCAATATTTGTCATCCATACTGTCATGCTGCTGAGTTTGCACAAAAGACTTTCACCACCTGTACTCTTGCTTTCATGGTATTGTGACAATAAAGTGATTTGGTTTTAATTTGGTCTCGTCTTTTGTGCATGAGTTGTAGTGTAGGATGCTGGATAACAACTGCAAATTGTTCATGACATTTAAGAAGAAGATTGTGATGGGGATATGGACAAGCAAGCAGGAGGAAGAAAACCAGGACAGCTCTGATGATAAGGAAATATAACGTGATTCTATGATGCTCAAGAAATTTTACCATATATATACATTTGGGTTGTGACCTGAATAATACAATATGGTTTTAACAACCCATTTTTATTTATCTTGAATATATTTTGTCGTAATAGATTTGGTTCAGTTCAGGTCTTCAGAGCGCAAATCATTTGATTAAGTTCGGGTCTTCAGAGCGCACAGCGCGTAACATTTGATTAAGTTCGGGTCTTCAGAGCGCAAATCATTTGGTTCAGTTCGGGACTTCAGAGCGCAGAGCGCAAATCATTTGATTAATTCGAGACTTCAGAGCGCAGAGCGCAAATCATTTGGTTCAGTTCGGGACTTCAGAGCGCAGAGCGCAAATCATTTGATTAAGTTCGGGACTTCAGAGCGCAGAGCGCAAATCATTTGGTTCAGTTCGGGACTTCAGAGCGCAGAGCGCAAATCATTTGATTAAGTTCGGGACTTCAGAGCGCAAATCATTTGATTAAGTTCGGGACTTCAGAGCGCAGAGCTCAAATCATTTGATTACGTTCGGGACTTCAGAACGCAGAGCGCAAATCATTTGATTAAGTTCGGGACTTCAGAGCACAGAGCGCAAATCATTTGGTTCAGTTCGTGACTTCAGAGCACAAATCATTTGATTAAGTTCGGGACTTCAGAGCACAGAGCGCATGTGTGTGTATGTATATATATTGTATATGAGATATCAAAAGGGTCAAATATGTTTACTAAAACATGTTTCAAAATATATTTAGAAAAATATAGTTTCTGCCAATGTATTTTTTTATATTTGTTTGCTATTAACTGTAAACCCTAATGTTGTTTTAACTTAAACAATCAAGTAATTTTGACTGAACATTACTTAAAATTTTGCATTTTGGCCCTGTCGCTTAAAAATATGAGTTAATCTAACTTATTTACCTTCAAAATGCATAAACTTAAGATTTCAAGTATTGTGAGCTCAAAATCATGATTAATAGGTCATTGTCATTTTCACAAATGTAGTCTTCTTGACTGTACAATTCTAATACCATGTGTATCCTTTAAGTGCAAAGTCTTTTCTATTTTTATCAGAAAACAAATGGCTTCAATTGCAATTAATGGGAATACATTTAGGCTATTTATTAGGCTATTTATTTATTAGGCTTGAACCAAATATTATGACACCCACTAACTGCGCAAAGTAACAGTCTTTCTGTGGTCCCTATAGTAAACTAGCCTGTAAAATCTACACAGTAAACGCAAAACTACGGAATCACAATACAACTACTATTAGCGGAAGTGCTTCCTTCTTCTTCTTCTTCTTCTTCTTCTTCTTCTGATGTTGTCTACGTAAGCACCCGCGCTTACGTTCTTACGCTCACATATCATGCTTACGCTGTTCTTCCTAATGTGATTGGCCATGCAATGAGTTCCGCCTAGCAACAAGAGAACTAATGCACTGATTGGTGGATTACAAAATTGGTCCTTTTTCCCTTTTGACCTCATGTTTCAAGACGAAGTTTTTCTTCTATGCTCGGTAAGTAAAATTATGTAGATATAATTATTTTAAGTGAAATATGCTTGTTTAAATCCTTGTGGTACGTTTCTATAATAAAAGACAACGCAGCCATACTTACAATATTTCCCAGTCAAACTTTGCCAGCATAGCCATCAAGTAACGATATGGATCTGTCATGGTATGATAACTGAGATATCAGATTGTTCTTTATTTTAATTGTTATACTGACCCATATTAGTTATACACTTAATCATAGTGTAAACGTGTATTTTGTGGGAAAGATCTTGGCAGCCACTTCTGAGATAAATTAACGTTGTTCCCCCGTTCAAATTTTCCAACCTTGCCATTAGTTAACGACATTTTCTTAATGATTTTGTGATGTTACAATTTTATTGAAACGACAATGTATTTCTTATTTTACCAGTGAAGTGTACGTATTTGATGAAGTCACCTAATCTTTTTTCTTTGAGAGAAAGAATATGGCAGCTACTGCTTAATGTTAGACCATGTGGGTTAGTTTTTCCCGGGCGAACTTTGTAAGTGTCGCCATTAATTAACAATATTTTGAGGATAATCTTCACAATCGTACCTTGAGAACTCGACTTTTTTTCACATTTAGACATTTTGACAGCGAATTCTAGGTTAATTGTGTGTTATGAGAACATTGCAAGTTTTGCTACTTTAGCTGAGACTAATTAGGCTAGTGATGTTTCATAGATGGTGAAATTACAGACCATCTTCACACTGGTCACCAGTAATTAGCTAACGTACAAAGTGATTTACTTATTTAACAGCTGTATCTATCTGATGTACCTTTCAGGCTAATTGTCACTTTTTAGAGCCAGAGACCTTTTATTTGCACATTTAGGTTTATTTTGGATAACATTGTAAGATTACCATCTTAATTATAGTGTAATTTTCTTTGTTTTTGCACTGACTTTGTTCAATTTAATATTTTCAACTTTTCTGTTATAGGTGAGATGAGACAAGGACATGTGGAAATGTAAGTATTGCATTTTTGACTCTGCAAAAAGAGGTGTACTTCTCAAACATTATCGTTTAAAACATGGTGCTCATACAAAAACTGTACCTTTTCCATGCCTACACAATGACTGTCTTTGTACGTTCAACTCCATTAGTTGTTTAAAAGTTCATCTGGCAAAAATTCATACAAAAACACAATTGGGACACGATCGGGAAATAGCACCACTTACATTTACTTGTCAGCATTGTGAATTTTCTGAGCCCGGACCAGAAGCAGATTTTCTGAAGCACTTGCGTAGTAGACATTTGAGTAAAAATGAAAAGATGAAGTGTTTCTTGCGTATAGACATTTTTCATTTTCTCTCAATTTTTTCTCTAGCCTTTTGGTTGCAGTGAAAAATGTAAAGATGAAGTGTTTCATGTTTTTCATTTTCTCTCAATTTTTTCTCTAGCCTTTTGGTTGCAGTGAAGTCCTGAGGGTTGTGATCAGACTTAATATGGTATTTATGGCCATTCCAACTTAAAGGGTTAGTTCACCCAAAAATGAAATTTCAGTCATTAGTTTCTCACCCTCATGTCATTCAAAACCTGTATGTCCTTGTTCATCTTCGGAACACACATTAAGATGTTTTTGATTTAAATCTGAAGTGGTTTCCCCCCCTCTATAGACAGCAATGAAACTGACACTTTCAAGTCCCAGAAAGGTAAGAAAGACATCGTTAAAATAGTCCATCTGTCTACAGTGGTTCAACCTTAATTTAAAGAAGCGATGAGTATTTTTGTGTGCAAAAAAAAAAAATGAATAAAACAGAAATAACGACTTTATTCAACAGTTTCCTACAAATTTATAGTTACTTTTTTTATTTTCTATTTTTTTCCACACAAAAGTATTCTCGTTGCTTCATAAAATTAAGATTGAACCCTTACTGTATTTTAGGATGCGACTACTTTAACGTGTGCCAAAAAAAAATGTCTTTCCTACCTAAAACAGAAATAACTTGAAAGTGTCCGCTGCATTGGAGAAAGGAAATCGTCTCAGATTTAATCAAAAATCTCTTAATTTGTTACTTTTTTTATTTTCTATTTTTATCCACACAAAAGATTCTCGAAAGAAGGACTTGCTTCAGTTTTGAAAATAAGATTGAACATAAGAGTGAGAAATTAATGACTGAAATGTAATTTTTGGGTGAAATAACCTTTTAATTACTTACCGGACTACTTTAACGATGTCTTTCCTACCTTTCTGAGACTTGAAAGTGTCCGCTGCATTGGAGAAAGGAAATCGTCTCAGATTTAATCAAAAATCTCTT
The DNA here is from genome assembly GCA_027422405.1 of Ptychobarbus kaznakovi. Taxonomy (NCBI): domain Eukaryota; kingdom Metazoa; phylum Chordata; class Actinopteri; order Cypriniformes; family Cyprinidae; genus Ptychobarbus; species Ptychobarbus kaznakovi. The sequence continues at coordinate 51,510 of JAPDDN010000639.1, forward strand.
AATTTGTATTCTAAAGATGAAAGAAGGACTTTCCCTCCATTGACGAGTTTTTGAACTACAACTGACACTTTCAAGTCCCAGAAAGGTAGGAAAGAAATCATTAAAGTAATTTTTGGGTGAAATAACCTTTTAATTACTTACCGTCATGTCATTCCAAACCTGAAGACTTTTGTTGATCCTCAATTGACAAATGGGTGCTTTGTTTGCCCAGAATTTTTATAAAATCAATTTACAGCTTGCTTTCCCTCCACTTTACACATTATCCAAAAAAAATTACTTAACATCTATCTAGCTACGCAGGATTACTGACACTTTCAAGACAGAAAGGTCTTTACTATCTTTCTGGGCCTGTAAAGAAATCATTAAAGCAAAGGCTGTCAATCGACTCCAGTGGTTTAAGCTCAAATTGACTGGATTTTAAAAAAAAAAAATTGTATTTGGTACATGTATGGAAGTCCCAAATAAAAAACAATTACAACTTTACACATTATCCAAAAAAAATTACTTAACATCTATCTAGCAGGTTGGGAACGACGTGAGGGACAGTGACATAATTTACATCTTTCTGAATTTACTTGTTGAGTGAACTAGTTGCACGCTTTAATACACATTTGACTGTCAATTTTGGAGGGACCGAAATTTTCTGAGATTTAAAAAAAAAAAAATTGTATTTGGTACATGTATGGAAGTCTTGCAGGTTGGGAACGACGTGAGGGACAGTAGATAATGACAGAATTTACCTTGTTGAGTGAACTAACGCTTTAATACACATTTGACACAATTTTGAAGTTTTCCTTGGTGTGTTCAGAAGGGGACATTTCAGGAAGGTCTCACTGTAATTACCAAGAAGCCTGTTTTACTTGTTAGCCTTGGTTGTTGCTTTAAAAGAGAGTTTGGAGCTTAATTACAACTTTTCACTTCAGTATGAAGATCACAGAAGGGGACATAAGGAAGGTCACTTTGCAACCTAACAGGCCAAGAAGCCTGATTCAGTAGCTGATGCAAGATAGGTTGTTGCTTTAACTGAAAATCATTCCTGAGAGTAATTGAACTAGGGCTACCATTGAATCAGAGGAAATTTTCTGGAGTATGAAGATCAGGACTTTGCAAGGAATGCACAGCCGACACAGTGATACTTTCTACCTCATCACAGACATATCATAGCTTCAAGATAGAAAACGCTACACTGGCCAAAAGAATCATTCTGTAATTGATCCCTTACTTCACAGTTGATGTTGATTGAATCCGCCTGCGAGGGCAACCTGGCTACCTCACTCTGAAGCACAGCGCGACACAGTACCTCTTTTACCTCAACTGAGGAAAGGAAAACGCAATTAAGCATGACATCCTGGAAAAACTGGCCGAAAACATGTTCAGCTTCAAAGCCTGTTGAATACCGCCTGCGAACAAATGGGCATGGCCTACCTCAAGCACAGGTTGCTGCTGCTCTGGTAAATAAGCATCCATGTCTTCTGGAAAGTGGTTCATCTACCGGCTGGGGGGGGTGGAAGAACAGTCTAAAATTCAAAATGGCCGAAAACATGTTCAGCTTCAAAGCCTATCCAACAAATGATGACTATGCACAGGTTGCTGCTGCTCTGGTAAATAAGCATCCATGTCTTCTGGAAAGTGGTTCATCTACCGGCTGGGGGGGGTGGAAGAACAGTCTAAAATTCAAAATGGGGAATTTTAGATCCAAGATGAGAAACTTGGGATACCCTGATGTAACCATTAATGGAGGAAGGAGAGGCACAAACAACCCTGAAGGAATGCCATCAAGAAAACACATAAAGAAGCCAAAGAAATGTGAAATCAACTTTCTTCCAAACTTTCCAGAAGGACATAATGATGACAGCCTTGAATCAGTTCGTAAAGAAATTCAAGATGAAATGAAGACGAGAACACCCAGTTCATCCCTTCTGGCACAACAGATGGACCTGACTTTTGCGCTTAGGCGTAAAGAGATAGTTGAGTCTGCACCTGCAATCAGTGACATGCTTGAACGTTGGCCTGCCCTCTTCCGTGAGCCTCAGGTAAGTCGCTTTTCTGTTTTCAATGCATTAAAAGGACTGTTCACCTAAACAATTTTCTCATTTAGTCACCCTTATGCAATGTAAAGTTGGCATGATGGAGTACTTTTGCAGAACACATTTAAAGAAAAAACAAACAAACAAAAACACTATTTCTTAGCCTCTTCATTATTTCGTAATTATTTCTTAGCCATGTAAAGCATTTCTGTGTGAAATCTAATGTGATTATGTGACCTGGCCTTGTCTCCCCCCAGGTTTGCATGGAGTTCAACAGAATTACGGGAAAAAATCTAAAGCAGGAATTCTACGAAAACCTGGACAGACACAGTTCACGGTTCATGGAGCTTTTTAAAAACAGAAGGGGGACTCCTGGTCAGCGCTTGTTGAACTTTTTACAGCAAATAAAGGTCAGTAATTATTTGTCTTATTTAACATAACTTAAAGGTACTGTGTAGTTCATCCAAAAATTGAAGTTTTGTCATTTACTCACCTGCAGTTGTTCCAAACCTGTATAAATTTATTTTCTCTGAACACAAAGGAAGATATTTTAAAGGAATGTTTGTAGCTGAACAATTTTGGGGCAGCATTGTCTTCCTTAGTATTTCTTTTTAGTATGTACATGTCAGTGGTGCCCCAAATCTGCTTGGTTTGGAACAAATGTAGGGTGAGTAAACCATCACAGAATTTTCTTTTTTGTGTGAACTATCCCTTTAAATTTTGTCAACATGTAATTTATTTCTTATTTTCATATCAGTAATCTGTTATGTATAATAGATAATCTAATATTTAATTTAAATCATATATTCTCATAACAATGCCTAAAATACATTGATAATGAGTTTTTCTGGCATTAATAGAATTTCATGTTTTCCACTAAAGTCAGCACAGCCAACTGAGGTCCGAACCCTTGTTCTTCGAGGACTGCCTATCATGCTTGGAGATGATGACTCTTCTTTCTTCAAGTCATGTTTAGTAAGTACATCTGTTCTTAAAAGGGATAGTTCACCCACAAATGATTACACCATGGTTTACTGACCCTCAAGCCACCCAATCAGAGTTATAATAAAATATATCCTGGCTCTTCCAAGCTTTATAATGGGAGTGAATGGAGGATGAGATTTTGAAGCTCCAAAAATTCCATCCATCCATCATAAAACTGTTCCACATGGCTTCAGGGGGTTAATAAATGGGCTGTGAAATGAATCAATGTGTTTGTGTAAGAAGATATCCATATTTAAAACTTTCAACTTACGAAGAAACTGTAACACCTCTCGTAGTTCAAAACACTTAAGGTACATCATACATCACATTACTTGCACTTTTATTGTAAATTGAATATGGTCCACCGGAAGCTGGATATTTTACTTTATTGAAAGGCCTGAGTGTGAGTATATTTTAATTTTTGGGTGAAGTATTCCTTTAATATACAAATGTGGCCAACCTTTTTTTATGCAATGTCATTTATAATGCATACTTTAAAAAGTGTATACCAAATTCTTTGCAGGAAGCATCTACATTTGCATAAATTCAAGTGTATACATGTCAGTATAATGTTGGATTTGGGTTAGTGATTTGAAACTTAGTGCACATTCTGATAAACATGCATTGATGATAAACCTTTGATTCCTGATCACAATACTATATTTATACCTGTTTTTTCACTAGGTGACTGATAATCGCAACACTATCCTTGATGTGCCAGTGGGGATCTTATTCGAGGACACTGATCTTCAGCCCCCAACTCCTTGCATTTGACTTCTTCGATTGGAATAATTCTTGAAGGCCAAGTGGTGATGGACAAAATGCAGGACCTCCCACAGGCAATCTGTCTTCTCTTTGGTCTGATTTACGCACTAGACCTGAATTACCCAAAATCACTCGCCAACACGTTTGATTTCATCCAGCGTGTACTAATGTCAATGGGACAGAATGCTCTCAAGCCTAGAGTGCAGTCTCTGGCAAACCAGCTATTTGCTTAAGAAACGTCACTGATACTTTAACACCACTCTTTGTTTGGGGTTTTTCCCCCTTGATTTACTCCATTATCCATTTATGAAGAATAAAATGTATGTTGAAATTGTTAAATGCAGAGTTCTACAACTGATGTGCAGTAGTTACTTTGGGTTACAGTAGTTACTTGTTGTTACCATTGTTACACCTCTGTAGTGTGGTTGTGACCCAGTAATATTTTCATTACAGTATAGTTTGTACTGTAATATTGTGACATTTGGGCCAAAGGCACTGAACATGTTCAGTAGGTTTTATTTTAGTTTGCCGTCTTTGCACAAAGCTTAAACATTGAAATGTAGTAAGAAAGTAATTATATTTAGCATACATGTTCAGTACATTAACAATCGTGAGGCATAAAAAGTGTAATTATTAAGTGCAGTTATTAAGAGTTGTACAATTGATGTAAGTGCACTTATGTTGACATTTTTACTGTTGTTACCACCTTTACAGTGTGGTTGTGACCCAGTAAATTTCCACTACAGTATAGTTTGTATTGTAATACTGTGAAATTTTGGTGCAAGACACGGAGTATGTTTTCAGTTAGCCAATTTTTGCACAAAGCTGAAACGGTCAAATGTAATAGCTATGTTTACATTATCATAATTGTGATACTTGAGTGAAGTATATATGTGCAGAATTGTACAATTGATGTACTGCACTAATTTTGTTACAACCTTTACAGTGTAGCTATGACCCATTTCCATTACAGTATAGTGTTTACTGTACTTTAATATTGTGACATTTTGTCAATAAAAAGTCAAAGATTAATATGATGTTCATTGTTTTATTTCAGTTCGGTGTGCACAGAGCTTGCAGTAAAAAATAAGAACATCATTAAACTTTTTTTATATTTCCATGTTGATTTAACTTAAATATATAAGTACACTTAAAATTAATACCAAGTTAAGTGAACGTAATGGTGTAAGTACATTAAATAAGCGCCAAGTTTAGTGAACTGAACGATTTAAGTATAGTCTACAAAACCGCCAAGTTAAATAAACTTAAATATGCAAGTTTTGGGAGACTCCATTACTCAATTAAATTGAGGCAACGAGTTTACTCAATCAATTTAGTTCAGTTAACTTATTAGGGTTTTCAGTGTATGAAAAATTATATGGTCCTGAAGAACTGTTTTAAAAGGTTTATTTATTTCATCTGTGTGTTGTGTGCGTGGGATTCTTAGGGTGTGTGTGTATGTGTGTCTGTTGTGGTAGTTGTGTGTGTGGGTGTATTGTGTTGTGTGTGTGTGTGTGTGTGTGTGTGTCGTGTGTGCGTCTTTGAGTGTGTGGGGGGTTGTGATGTGTGTGTGTGTTGTGTGTGTGTGTGTGTGTGTGTTGTGTTGT
>JAPDDN010000203.1:0-12500 GCA_027422405.1 Ptychobarbus kaznakovi
AAACGTAAAATGCATTGGTCTGAAATATGTTTAAGTGGAATTACAATGAAAGATCACTATTGCTGTAAGACAGATGCAACTCTCAAATCACCCTGTTTATGTTATATACTCATATTCAGGGAATAAATAAACCTCATGGGAGTACATTAGCTGGAGAGTTACACTGGGAAATTCAGGCAGTGCGCTCATATATCGCTTTCACTGATGCTGTACAATGTTAAACGCTCTGTTAGTTCAGCATCTGTATCTTCATCTTCAATCTTTAATGCCAGAAAGTCGACATGAAATCCAAACGCACTCTTTTTGCTTTCTGAAGGCATGCTCCTGGTCCTATTGGCTTATTGTTGTTTACTATTTTGTCTTCATAACTTGTGCTTCGTCTGAAATTCCTCTCCTGATGTCTGCACTATGTTTGTTGTCCAAAACGATGAAATAAGTGGCAGTTTAGCACTGAAGTCCAGAGGTTTTCTCAAAGGGTTTTTGGTTAAATACCTGAAATAAGCTCGGTGGTGAACACAAGCTCACAATATCTTCACGTTTTAATCGCAATAGCCAACAAGTGTAGCTTTCACGGCTTCATTGTGCTTATAATCGTGCTCTTGCAAACTATTCCAACTCAAACTTTCAGGAAAAGTGTTTTTTGAAGTCACATGATCTCATTGTGGTTCATTTACATTAAGTTTTTTACTTTTGGTGATTGTCTTTAGGATTCAAAATTGATTATCATAATGAACAAAATGTGTCAAAATCACAAACTTTTCTGCAATAATCCAAAAGCCAATGGAAACGCCTTGACAAAAGGACCAGGATGATGCAAACTTATGGGTTGGACTACAAAAACACATCAAAATCAAGTCCCACCCTACGTTTTTTCTATTTGAATATCCCGTTGCACTCAGAAAAACAAACTCAATTGGATGCGAATGGCATTTCATGTTGACTTCTGCTAAAATGCTACTGTGATGCTCATAGAACCAAATGCTCCTTATACGCATGAAAATGCATGAGCTGTGGATTCTCCTTCGGTATCAGACAGTCTTTAATGCTCAGCTGGGAATCTGGACGTCAGTTGAGCTTGGTGATGGTCAGACTGCCGCTGATCTGTATGGTGTCGATGGCCGTCAGCGGCGTCACGCGATGGTAGAAGTCAAAGAGCTGATGGCCGTCCACGAACACGCGGAAGCGCGGGTGCTCGCAATGAATCTCAACCTGAACGAACAACAAGAGAGAAAACTCAGAGGAGGCTGCAGACGTCAAATACAGCTTCAGATTGCATGTGTTCATGTTCCTGCTGTTTTGTGAGGAAAATGAGTTGCATGCATATTCATCAGTCACTCAATATATTGACATTTATGCAACAGACATAAGCGATTAACTTTGCATTCAAGTTCTACCTTTGATCAGTTCATGCGTTTGCTGGGAACTGAACCCATGATGTTGGCATGAGCCTAAAGCAGCCTCAATTAACCCTTTAAGAGCCTACTGTATCGTATTTGGTACACAAAGGTCTATAAATGATAAACATGATCAAAACCAGGCTGTTGCACACAATCTCCTACACGTCTTCTATCGTCTGATTGACAGTCAGACTTTTTTAGCAAGTAAAATGCATTTTAGTACAACCATAAACATCCCTCTTCAGCTTGTTCTTCACTTGTCTATTTGCTGTGAAATCTTTACCGATTTTTATAAAGTAAACATGAGAATGACTTTTATATTGTTAGTAATACTTCCAGATGAACTCTCACTGGACTGATGCAACTTAGCTTTACTTGATTATACAGATTTGTTTTAGAAAAATCAGCCTCACATTTGATCATCGGGCTTTTGAGAACGTTTTTATTCATTCATCTCTCAATCAACATTGTAATGCATTGCGCTATATGTTTTGACACTAAAGAGCATAAATCTATGCATTTAAATATCATCTTACTAAGACACATTATTGGGAGATATAGAGTGATAAATATATTTATAACATTTTTTGTATCTGTTATAAAGATCTCATTGATTTACATTACAAGCTATCAGAATTTGATCTTACGTCTTGTCCATATAAACATCAGGAACTGCACCAAATTGCACACTTTTCCTTAGTTTGGACCTTGATCCTTCATATTCACACTATATCATACTATATGAGCCATAGAAGCCTGCTGTATCAAATATAATATTCAATATAAACTTTTAAATGTTGCATAAAAAAATTAATTAAAAAAAATTCAGTCACGCTTTATTTTAAGGTCCAATTCTCTCTATCAACAAACCATTAACTACAATTTTTGATTCAATCAACTCCTAATTTGCTGTTTATTAATAGTTAGTAAGGTAGTTGTTAAGTTTAGGTATTGGTAGGATTAGGGATGTAGAATACGGTCATGCAGAATATGTGCTTTATATGTATTAATAAACAGCCAATATTTTAATAATAGGCGTGCTAATAAGCAACTAGTTAATAGTGAGAACTGGTCCCTATACTAAAGTGTTACCTCTTTTTCTGATTATTATTTCATATGTTTATAGGGTTAACAAGCCTTCATTAATACCAACAAGTCAACTATTTAGTAGACAGCCAACCATTCAGTTTAGCAAATACGTTTCCCTAAAAAAACATGATGTGATTCTGTTGAATTCAGGTGAAGACACTGACCCTTAAAGGCTGCTCTGCGATGAAGGGGAAGTATGGTATTGACCTCTCCTCCTCGCCCCAGCTATCAGAAACACAGGCGTTTCGCAAAATCTCCCGGTCTTCGAACCGCACACACATATCCAGAGCGACGTCCCCGCAGCCACACGTCAGACTGATGTCAAAACTGCCCCAGGGAGAGAGCAGGAACAGTCAACATGGAGTTAAAATCAGATAAAACTGCCCCAGAGAGAGAGAGCGAGAGAGCAGGAACAGTCAACATGGAGTTAAAATCAGATAAAACTTCCCCAGAGAGAGAGAGAGCAGGAACAGTCAACATGGAGTTAAAATCAGCTAAAAACTGCCCCAGAGAGAGAGAGCATGAACAGTCCACATGGGAGTTAAAATCAGATAAAACTGCCCCAGAGAGAGAGAGCAGGAACAGTCAACATAGAGTTAAAATCAACAAAAACTGTCCCAGAGAGAGGAGCAACAGTCAACATGAAGTTAAAATCAGCTAAAACTGCCCCCAGAGAGAGAGAGCAGGACATCAACATAGAGTTAAAATCAACAAAAACTGTCAAGAGCAGGAACAGTCAACATGGAAAATCAGTAAAACTGCCCCAAAAGAAGAAGGAACAGTCAACATTGAGTTAAAATCAAAAACTGCCCCAGAGAGAGAGAGGAACAGTCAACATGAAAAATACAGTAAAACTGCCCCAAGAGAGAGAGCAGGAACAGTCACAAGGAGTTAAAATCAAAAAACTCCCCAGAGAGAACAAGAACAGTAAATGGAGTTAAAATCAACAAAACTGCCCCAGAGAGAGCAGGAACAGTCAATGGAGTTAAAATCATAAAACTGCCCCAGAGAGAGCAGGAACCGTCAACATAGTTAAAAAATCAGATAAAACTTCCCCAGAGAGAGAGAGAGAGAAGCAGGAACAACAGTCAACTATAGAGTTAAAATCAGCTAAAACTGCCCAGAGAGAGAGAGCAGGAACAGTCAACAGGAGTTAAAATCAGCTAAAACTGCCCCAGAGAGAGAGAGCAGGAACAGTCAACATGGAGTTAAAATCAGCTAAAACTGCCCCAGAGAGAGAGAGCAGGAACAGTCAACATGGAGTTAAAATCAGATAAAACTGCCCCAGAGAGAGAGAGCAGGAACAGTCAACATGGAGTTAAAACAGCTAAAACTGCCCCAGAGAGAGAGAGCAGGAACAGTCAACAGAGTTAAAATCAGATAAAACAGCCCCAGAGAGAAGGAACAGTCAACATGGAGTTAAAATCAGATAAAACTGCCCCAGAGAGAGAGAGAGCAGGAACAGTCAACATGGAGTTAAAATCAGATAAAACTGCCCCAAAGAGAGAGCATGAACAGTCAACATGGAGTTAAAATCAGATAAAACTGCCCAAAAGAGAGAGCATGAACAGTCCACATGGAGTTAAAATCAGATAAAACTGCCCCAGAGAGAGAGAGCAGGAACAGTCAACATGAGTTAAAATCAGATAAAACTGCCCCAGAGAGAGAGCGCAGGAAACAGTCAACATGGAGTTAAAATCAGATAAAACAACTGCCCCAGAGAGAGAGAGCAGGAACAGTCAACATGGAGTTAAAATCAGATAAAACTGCCCCAGAGAGAGAGCATGAACAGTCAACATGGAGTTAAAATCAGACAAAACTGCCCCAGAGAGAGAGAGCAGGAACAGTCAACATGGAGTTAAAATAAGATAAAACTGCCCCAGAGAGAGAGCATGAACAGTCAACATGGAGTTAAAATCAGATAAAACTGCCCCAGAGAGAGAGAGCAGGAACAGTCAACATGGAGTTAAAATCAGATAAAACTGCCCCAGAGAGAGAGAGCAGGAACAGTCAACATGGAGTTAAAATCAGATAAAACTGCCCCAGAGAGAGAGAGCAGGAACAGTCAACATAGAGTTAAAATCAGCTAAAACTGCCCCAGAGAGAGAGAGCAGGAACAGTCAACATGGAGTTAAAATCAGATAAAACTGCCCCAGAGAGAGAGAGCAGGAACAGTCAACATGGAGTTAAAAACAGCTAAAACTGCCCCAGAGAGAGAGAGCAGGAACAGTCAACAGAGTTAAAATCAGATAAAACTGCCCCAGAGAGAAGGAACAGTCAACATGGAGTTAAAATCAGATAAAACTGCCCCAGAGAGAGAGAGCAGGAACAGTCAACATGGAGTTAAAATCAGATAAAACTGACCCAAGAGAGAGAGCATGAACAGTCAACATGGAGTTAAAATCAGATAAAACTGCCCAGAGAGAGAGAGCAGGAACAGTCAACATGGAGTTAAAATCAGATAAAACTGCCCCAGAGAGAGAGAGCAGGAACAGTCAACATGGAGTTAAAATCAGATAAAACTGCCCCAGAGAGAGAGCATGAACAGTCAACATGGAGTTAAAATCAGATAAAACTGCCCCAGAGAGAGAGAGCAGGAACAGTCAACATAGAGTTAAAATCAGCTAAAACTGCCCCAGAGAGAGAGAGCAGGAACAGTCAACATGGAGTTAAAATCAGATAAAACTGCCCCAGAGAGAGAGAGAAGGAACAGTCAACATGGAGTTAAAATCAGATAAAACTGCCCCAGAGAGAGAGAGCATGAACAGTCAACATGGAGTAAAAATCAGATAAAACTGCCCCAGAGAGAGAGAGCAGGAACAGTCAACATGGAGTTAAAATCAGATAAAACTGCCCCAGAGAGAGAGCAGAACAGTCAACATGGAGTTAAAATCAGATAAAACTGCCCAGAGAGAAAGAGCAGGAACAGTCAACACGGAGTTAAAATCAGATAAAACTGCCCCAGAGAGAGAGAGCAGGAACAGTCAACATGGAGTTAAAATCAGATAAAACTGCCCCAGAGAGAGCAGGAACAGTCAACATGGAGTTAAAATCAGATAAAACTGCCCCAGAGAGAGAGAGCAGGAACAGTCAACATAGAGTTAAAATCAGCTAAAACTGCCCCAGAGAGAGAGAGAGAGCAGGAACAGTCAACATAGAGTTAAAATCAGCTAAAACTGCCCCAGAGAGAGAGAGAGAGAGCAGAACAGTCAACATAGAGTTAAAATCAGCTAAAACTGCCCCAGAGAGAGAGAGCAGGAACAGTCAACATAGAGTTAAAATCAGCTAAAACTGCCCCAGAGAGAGAGAGCAAAACAGTCAACATGGAGTTAAAATCAGATAAAACTGCCCCAGAGAGAGAGCATCCACACATTAGATAAAACTCAGCAAAACTCCCCAGTTAAAAGTCAAGAAACATGCCCCATGAGTTAAAATCAGGAGGCAGGAAAGTAATGGAGTTAAAAATCTGCCCCAGAGAGAGAGAGAGCATGAACAGTCAACATAGAGTTAAAATCAGCTAAAACTGCCCCAGAGAGAGAGAGCAGGAACAGTCAACATGGAGTTAAAATCAGCTAAAACTGCCCCAGAGAGAGAGAGAGAGCAGGAACAGTCAACATGGAGTTAAAATCAGCTAAAACTGCCCCAGAGAGAGAGAGCAGGAACAGTCAACATAGAGTTAAAATCAGCTAGAACTGCCCCAGAGAGAGAGAGCAGGAACAGTCAACATGGAGTTAAAATCAGCTAAAACTGCCCCAGAGAGAGAGAGAGCAGGAACAGTCAACATGGAGTTAAAATCAGCTAAAACTGCCCCAGAGAGAGAGAGCAGGAACAGTCAACATGGAGTTAAAATCAGCTAAAACTGCCCCAGAGAGAGAGCAGGAACAGTCAACATAGAGTTAAAATCAGCTAAAACTGCCCCAGAGAGAGAGCAGAAAACAGTCAACATGGAGTTAAAAATCAGAGAGAGATAAACAGTCAACATAGAGTTAAATCAGCTAAAACTGCCCCAGAGAGAGAGAGCAGGAACAGTCAACATAGAGTTAAAATCAGCTAAAACTGCCCCAGAGAGAGAGAGCAGGAACAGTCAACATAGAGTTAAAATCAGCTAAAACTGCCCCAGAGAGAGAGAGAGCAGGAACAGTCAACATAGAGTTAAAATCAGCTAAAACTGCCCCAGAGAGAGAGAGCAGGAACAGTCAACATGGAGTTAAAATCAGCTAAAACTGCCCCAGAGAGAGAGAGCATGAACAGTCAACATGGAGTTAAAATCAGCTAAAACTGCCCCAGAGAGAGAGAGCAGGAACAGTCAACATGGAGTTAAAATCAGCTAAAACTGCCCCAGAGAGAGAGCAGGAACAGTCAACATAGAGTTAAAATCAGCTAAAACTGCCCCAGAGAGAGAGCAGGAACAGTCAACATAGTTAAAACAATCACCTAAAACTGCCCAGAGAGAGAGCAGGAACAGTAAAATTAAAATCAGCTAAAACTGCCCCAGAGAGAGAGAGCAGGAACAGTCAACATAGTTAAAATCAGATAAAACTGCCCCAGAGAGAGAGAGCAGGAACAATCAACATAGAGTTAAAATCAGCTAAAACTGCCCCAGAGAGAGAGAGAGCAGGAACAGTCAACATGGAGTTAAAATCAGCTAAAACTGCCCCAGAGAGAGAGAGCATGAACAGTCAACATGGAGTTAAAATCAGATAAAACTGCCCCAGAGAGAGAAGGAACAGTCAACATGGAGTTAAAATCAGCTAAAACTGCCCCAGAGAGAGAGAGAGAAGGAACAGTCAACAAGAAGTTAAAATCAGCTAAAACTGCCCCAGAGAGAGCAGGAACAATCAACATAGAGTTAAAATCAGCTAAAACTGCCCCAGAGAGAGAGAGCATGAACAGTCAACATGGAGTTAAAATCAACTAAAACTGCCACAGAGAGAGAGAGAAGGAACAGTCAACATGAAGTTAAAATCAGCTAAAACTGCCCCAGAGAGAGAGAGCAGGAACAATCAACATGGAGTTAAAATCAGCTAAAACTGCCCCAGAGAGAGAGAGAGAAGGAACAGTCAACATGAAGTTAAAATCAGCTAAAACTGCCCCAGAGAGAGAGAGCAGGAACAATCAACATAGAGTTAAAATCAGCTAAAACTGCCCCAGAGAGAGAGAGAGCATGAACAGTCAACATGGAGTTAAAATCAGCTAAAACTGCCCCAGAGAGAGAGCATGAACAGTCAACATGGAGTTAAAATCAGCTAAAACTGCCCCAGAGAGAGAGAGCAGGAACAATCAACATAGAGTTAAAATCAGCTAAAACTGCCCCAGAGAGAGAGAGAGAGCATGAACAGTCAACATAAAGTTAAAATCAGCTAAAACTGCCCCAGAGAGAGAGAGCAGGAACAATCAACATAGAGTTAAAATCAGCTAAAACTGCCCCAGAGAGAGAGAGAGCATGAACAGTCAACATGGAGTTAAAATCAGCTAAAACTGCCCCAGAGAGAGAGAAGGAACAGTCAACATGAAGTTAAAATCAGCTAAAACTGCCCCAGAGAGAGAGAGCAGGAACAATCAACATGGAGTTAAAATCAGCTAAAACTGCCCCAGAGAGAGAGAGAGAAGGAACAGTCAACATGAAGTTAAAATCAGCTAAAACTGCCCCAGAGAGAGAGAGCAGGAACAATCAACATGGAGTCAAAATCAGCTAAAACTGCCCCAGAGAGAGAGAGAGAAGGAACAGTCAACATGAAGTTAAAATCAGCTAAAACTGCCCCAGAGAGAGAGAGCAGGAACAGTCAACATGAAGTTAAAATCAGCTAAAACTGCCCCAGAGAGAGAGCAGGAACAGTCAACATAGAGTTAAAATCAGCTAAAACTGCCCCAGAGAGAGAGCAGGAACAGTCAACATGGAGTTAAAATCAGATAAAACTGCCCCAGAGAGAGAGAGAGCAGGAACAGTCAACATGGAGTTAAAATCAGCTAAAACTGCCCCAGAGAGAGAGAGAGCAGGAACAGTCAACATAGAGTTACAATCAGCTAAAACTGCCCCAGAGAGAGAGAGCAGGAACAGTCAACATGGAGTTAAAATCAGCTAAAACTACCCCAGAGAGAGAGAGCAGGAACAGTCAACATAGAGTTAAAATCAGCTAAAACTGCCCCAGAGAGAGCGAGAGCAGGAACAGTCAACATGGAGTTAAAATCAGCTAAAACTGCCCCAGAGAGAGAGAGCAGGAACAGTCAACATGAAGTTAAAATCAGCTAAAACTGCCCCAGAGAGAGAGCAGGAACAGTCAACATGGAGTTAAAATCAGCTAAAACTGCCCCAGAGAGAGAGCAGGAACAGTCAACATAGAGTTAAAATCAGCTAAAACTGCCCCAGAGAGAGAGCAGGAACAGTCAACATAGTTAAAATCAGCTAAAACTGCCCCAGAGAGAGAGCAGGAACAGTCAACATAGTTAAAATCAGATAAAACTGCCCCAGAGAGAGAGAGCAGGAACAATCAACATAGAGTTAAAATCAGCTAAAACTGCCCCAGAGAGAGAGAGAGCAGGAACAGTCAACATGGAGTTAAAATCAGCTAAAACTGCCCCAGAGAGAGAGCATGAACAGTCAACATGGAGTTAAAATCAGATAAAACTGCCCCAGAGAGAGAAGGAACAGTCAACATGGAGTTAAAATCAGCTAAAACTGCCCCAGAGAGAGAGAGAGAAGGAACAGTCAACATGAAGTTAAAATCAGCTAAAACTGCCCCAGAGAGAGAGAGCAGGAACAATCAACATGGAGTTAAAATCAGCTAAAACTGCCCCAGAGAGAGAGAGAGAAGGAACAGTCAACATGAAGTTAAAATCAGCTAAAACTGCCCCAGAGAGAGAGCATGAACAGTCAACATGGAGTTAAAATCAGCTAAAACTGCCCCAGAGAGAGAGAGCAGGAACGATCAACATAGAGTTAAAATCAGCTAAAACTGCCCCAGAGAGAGAGAGCATGAACAGTCAACATGGAGTTAAAATCAGCTAAAACTGCCCCAGAGAGAGAGAAGGAACAGTCAACATGAAGTTAAAATCAGCTAAAACTGCCCCAGAGAGAGAGAGCAGGAACAATCAACATGGAGTTAAAATCAGCTAAAACTGCCCCAGAGAGAGAGAGAGAAGGAACAGTCAACATGAAGTTAAAATCAGCTAAAACTGCCCCAGAGAGAGAGAGCATGAACAGTCAACATAGAGTTAAAATCAGCTAAAACTGCCCCAGAGAGAGAGCAGGAACAGTCAACATGGAGTTAAAATCAGATAAAACTGCCCCAGAGAGAGAGATACAACTGCCCCAGAGAGAGAGAGAGCATGAACAGTCAACATAGAGTTAAAATCAGCAACTGAAATCAACCGAAGCAACAGAATACAGGAGATCGTCGTCTAGATGCTGTGTTTGTGTCTGAAGTTTTTCTGTCTAGCCTCATTCCTAGTTAACTAGCTTTGATCGCTTAAGTTACACAGATAAGAAGAAGCACACGACAGCTGTGTCCCTCTGGGTGTGTCCCGCACGTGTGTGAGCACTTACAGGTGTGAGCGAGCTGGTATTTATCACGTCCTGGGGACCAAATGTCCCCACAAGGATAGTAATACCAGTAAATCTTTATCTTGTGGGGACATTTTTTGGTCCCCATGAGGAAACAAGCTTAGAAATCATGCAGCATAAAGTTTTTTGAAAATCTAAAAATGCAGAATGTCTCCTGTGAGGGCTAAGTTTAGGTGTAGGGTAGGTGTAGGGCAATAGCACATACAGATTGTACAGTATAAAAACCATTACGCCTATGGAATGTCCCCATAAAACATGGAAACCCAACATGTGCGTGTGTGCGCATGCGTGTGTGTGTGTGTGTGTGTGTGTGTGTGTGTGTGTGTGTGTGTGTGTGTGTGTGTGTGTGTGTGTGTGTGTGTGTGTGTGTGTGTGTGTGTGTGTGTGTGTGTGTGAGCACGTACAGGTGTGAGCGCGTGCATGTGTGTGTGTGTGTGGGTGTGAGACATACGCTACCTGTCCGGATCTGCATTCACGACGCCCATGATGGTGATTTTCTTCCCCGGTCTCATTCCGCCCCGGATGCCGCCGCAGAACGGCACGGCCTGTCAAACACAACACAGCGATGTGAGACAACACAACATGCACATGCAAACAAAACCACATCTGTCAAGTCATTACCAGTTTCTGTTGCTCATCTTTTTGTGGTGACATACACTGAGGCTCCCCGAAAGAACTGCTCTGATTTCTGTTTCTCTGTGGTGGATAAAGTACAACCAGGAAGTTAAGAGACGGCCGTTTGTGCAAAAAAACATGCAAATCACATGTATAGATACACACACAGCACGGAACAGGTGGAAACACTGATTCACTAAGTGGTGATGACACAGGGAACATACAAATGCACAATAACCAAGCTGCTTTCTTTTACACACAATGAATGGGGACTGGAGCTGTCAAGGCCCCAGAGGACTAACAGAACCATACAAATATCCTAAAGGCACTTCATATGAATTATATTCCAAGTCTTTTGAATCTAAATCATCGCAACTAAGACATCAAATTGCATAACTGAAAACAGACATGTTTATGCAACAAACTTGTTCCTCACACAAACTGTTGAGTGGCTCCGTAAGATAATATGTTAATCTGTCTTTTGTGTCATGTTTGGAGCTTGACAGCTCCAGTCCCCATCCACTCCCATTGTAAGAGAACTGTCAACATTCTGCTAAAACACCTCTACAACTACATTTATGCAGGTTTGAAAGGATATATAATTAAAGTGAATGAGATTGGAGCGGTCAAGCCCCCAGAGATCAAAAAGTGTCATAAAAATATCCCATAATAACTATATTCCCGGTCTTTTGATCTATTGTTTATCAAAAACCTGTGCTCTCAAATCTCTATGTGCTTCTGCATAGTTAAAGTTGTCAGCTATACAAAAACATCTTAGAACCAATAACATTTGACAAAACTGAAAACAAACTGTCTATGCGCCGAATTTGTTCTTCACACAAAACTACTGTCGCTTCATAAGACAATGTATAATAACATAACATTGACATAAGTTTTTGGTCATGCATGGAATCTGACAGCTCCAGTCCCCATTCACTTACATTGTAAAAGAAGCGTTAATGTTCTGCTAAACATGTTTGAAAGGAAACTAGGGTAAGTAAATGATGCATATTATTTAAATGTGCACTATTCCTTTAAAACATCTAGTCTGGCTCTCACAAACTTGTTTCCGTGTGTGAAGCAGGACACAAAACCCGCGGCACTCTTCATTATGAAAATACTCACAAGTTCGTGTCGGACTCCGCTCAACTCCGCCATCTTCCACGCAGATCAGATCCACCACGGAAAGCCCGCGCGCTCGGGCCCGGTTCGGGATCCGCTCGGTTCGCCGGTCTCTCCAGCAGCTAGCAGCGGTGGAACGCTGAGAGAAGCGTCTGTCCAATCAGCGCGCGTCCAGCAGGGCTCGCATTGTGACGTCAGCAGGATGTTAATCCGAGCGCTTGTCCTAAAACTTAATCAGCTTTTATGACTGTAGTCTGCGTTTATCCCCCTGGGACTGAGAAGAAATGCTTTTTCGAATTGATTTCTTTACGTCGTTATAGTATTTGGAGCACATTACTTTTTATAATATAAAGTCAAATATAATATTCGATATCCTTGCAAACCTGTTCAAAAACTCACTGAAACATTCCTTAAATTTTCAAGTCATAATTTGAAAATCAAGGTATATTGATGCAGTGTATGAAAAAAAGGATTGATCATCACTAACTTAATTAAAAGTAGCATGTTACACAACATTTTTTGGACATGATATCATAATAAATCTGTATTTTATGGGATTTGCACCATGGTACCCAGCTAACACAGTATGTTGTAAACATTTTTGCTCTTATGTTATGATAACGTTATTGTCTCTGGCGTTCAGAACGGTTTTTGAGCAATGTTTCGAAAACCTTTTTAAACCCAGATCACATTAAACAAGCGTTCTATTAGCGTTA
>JAPDDN010000203.1:22500-52500 GCA_027422405.1 Ptychobarbus kaznakovi
TTGTGTGTGTGTGTGTGTGTGTGTGTGTGTGTGTGTGTGTGTGTGTGTGATTGTTGATTTACACTGTGTGTGTGTGTGTGTGTGTGTGTGTGTGTGTGTGTGTGTGTGTGTGTGTGTGTGTGTGTGTGTGTGTGTGTGTGTGTGTGTGTGTGTGTGTGTGTGTGCGTGTGTGTGTGTGTGTGTGTGTGTGTGTGTGTGTGTGTGTGTGTGTGTGTGTGTGTGTGTGTGTGTGTGTGTGTGTGTGTGTGTGTGTGTGTGTGTGTGTGTGTGTGTGTGTGTGTGTGTGTGTGTGATTGTTGATTTACACTGTGTGTGTGTGTGTGCGTGCGTGCGTGCGTGCGTGTGTGTGATTGTTGATTTACACTTTGTGTGTGTGTATGTGTGCGTGCGTGCGTGTGTTTGCGTGCCTGTGCGTGTGTGCTTTTTTTATTTATATTTAGTTTGTTCCACTTTGTTGAGGTCAGCTGGTTTTGTTTGTTACTTTACTCTTATTTTTGTTTATCTGTTGCTTTGCACTTGCAATTGTTTGCAGAATTGTTCTTGTGTTTATCTTGTTTTGTTTGTTACTTTGCACGTGTATTATTTGTTGATTTGCAGTTGTGTTTGTTGGTTAATTCGCATATGTATTTTTGCCGTGTTACATTTGTATTTA
The DNA here is from genome assembly GCA_027422405.1 of Ptychobarbus kaznakovi. Lineage (NCBI taxonomy): Eukaryota > Metazoa > Chordata > Actinopteri > Cypriniformes > Cyprinidae > Ptychobarbus > Ptychobarbus kaznakovi. The sequence continues at coordinate 23,153 of JAPDDN010000203.1, forward strand.
TTTGTGTTTGTTGTTTTGTTTGTTGCTTTGCACTTTGTTTAGTTGTGCTGTGTGTTTGTGTTTCTTTGCACATTTATTTATGTTTATTTGTTGCTTTGAACTTCTGTTCATTTGTAGACTTGTACTGTTGTGTGTGTAGCTTTATACATTTATTTATGGTTGTTTTCTCGTTCTGTTTACACTGATGTTTGTATTGTTATTTTGCATCTGTGTTCATGTGTGTGTTTTGTTTTGCACTTGTTTATCTCTGTTCATGCACATGAGAGGTTTAAGCTCTGTCATTTGTGGCTGTGAGAGTTGCTGATGTTTTTTGTGTCGGAAACAGCGATGTCTATTGCCTGCTATTTTTATGTTTGTGGCTTCATCGCGTGCCAGCGCCCACTTTTCGTGACTGTTTGACCCTGACAGAGCAAAACAGTACCGATGCCAACCCACACTGAGAGGAAGTGAAACCATCTCCGTGATATTTGGAGATGCTCTCCTTATTCTGCAGACATTATTACTCACTTGTGTGTTATCGAATGTGTCTTTTCTGGATAATATTCTCTGTATATTATAATTTCCATTTGTTTGTTGCGGGTTTTTTGCACTAGTCTCAGTAGCGCCACCCTACAGGCGGGAATAAGACTAACATTCGTGGCTTTAGATTTTGTGCTGCTTTCAGAGGCGTATGGTAGGAAGAGGACAAACTAAACTTAGCAACTGAACGCTTAGTCATTCGTTCAGTGCCACAGATTAGTGTAACCTGCTTTTGTTGGGTTTTTCGTTTGCAGATGTCTTATGGCGAGACCGTGATGGTGGAGCATTGATGAAGCAAGATCAAGACTTTCAGAGCAAGTGTTTGAGCTGAAGACCAGAGTGATGTTGGCGCCTGAACAGGAGCTGCTGAGCTCTTCCATACCCATCAAATACGGAGAGCTCATCGTCCTCGGGTACGAATGACTCCTCTTTCTAAACCATATTTACATTTGGGGTTAGCAAACTCACTAATGCAGCATTGTGTACTAACGTTTTGTCTCCACAGCTACAACGGCTCCCTCCCGAACGGAGACCGGGGCAGAAGAAGGAGTCGTTTCGCTCTGTTTAAGAGACCCAGAGCCAGTGGTGTCAAACCCAGCACCGTCCACAGCACATGCAGTCCACAGACCGCCAAGGTACACGCTTTAACAAGCTCATTTACGTGTCACTTGAATTTTTAAGGGCTTTTGCACAAGCCGATGTTTAAATGTGAGCTGGTTTTCTTATCATTCTTCGCTGCCAGTGCATCTAAAGCATGTGTAGCATGCCACACATTTATCCAGAGTGACTTCACCCTCGCATTTCATTGTCATCTGTTACTCCTGCATGTCTGAATATGATAAATGAACTGTAAGCTGATTTGACTGATGCAAATGTTATGAACCGGCATGCTCTTGACGAGGGTTATGGTGTTTCTGCAGGCCATCAGCAACAAAAACCAGCACAGTGTGTCGTATACGCTGTCCAGGGCGCAGACGGTAGTCGTGGAGTACGCACACGACAGCACCACCGACATGTTTCAGGTGTGTTTATGTTTCTTCAGGTAACTGTGTGTTTGAGTTGTGAACAGATTTAGTGTGTGCATTTGTTCTTGGATCTGGTTTGCATCCTTTAAACCAGTGACGCACCCAAATGCAAAACCAAAATTAGATGAAACCGAAAATAAAGTTGATTTAATAATCAATTAATAATAAACACTCAAATAAATGTTCTAATGTGTAGTTCTACATACACCTTTAGATTGCACATAAAGATGTTTTTATATCAACTTCTTGATCATATCATCTTGTTTCTACTCCAATGTGTTTAGCAATATAAACATTTAATTGGTATCTGTCATTAAAAACTTGTTTTCATGACAGATTTATTCAAACACATCAAATATTGAAGACAACAGGTTAAGTAAAATATAATATTGTAACCATGCATGTGTTGTTGTTTTTTTAATCTGATGAATTTATGGACATTGAATGGCTTTCTTGAGTTAAATATGTTTACAAGCTGTTTTACTGACGTCTTTCCGAGGTTGAAACACCGATTGAGCGATTGATACATTACAATAAGTTGAAATCTCAACACCTTCTGATGTTCATTCATGTTTATTTTGTACTATATCTAGTATTAAATAAGAAGAGATGATCTCTTCATGTGCAACTTGAAATGAGGCAGTACAGCGCATCAAGCTACGTTACAGAGCATCAAAACCACATTCATTGATTGAATTGTGTGATAAAATGGACAGAAAATGGACAGAATCAACTAAAAACGGCACAGACTAAAATATCTCGGTTTATCAAAAATAAAGATAAATCGATTTTATCAATGCCCTCCAAAAACCAAAAATGTATTTCCAATTGTTTAAATTTTGTTGCATTGCTACTTTACGCAGAAAGTGTATATAAATAAACTGCACAGTTAGTGGTGCAATATAAACTCTCTGTAAACACTGAAAGTTCTTCATCTCTTCATTCATGTCGATCTGTTTTTAATCTGTGTGTCACACAGTTTCCCCTTAATCATTGCAGGACCCTCTTTCTTTTGCAGATCGGCCGGTCCACTGAAAGCCCCATTGATTTCGTGGTGATGGACACGGTGCCTGGTTTTTACGGCAAAAGCGACACGCTGTCGTCTCAGAGCACTATATCGCGATTCGCGTGTCGGATCGTGTGTCAGAGAGCGCCGCCCTACACCGCGCGCATCTACGCCGCCGGCTTCGACTCGTCCAAAAGCATCTTCCTGGGGGTGGGTCAAACACACTCTCTCTCTCCTCTCTAACAGTCTTTCATACTCATCCATCCCTCCATCCATCCGCTCCACGATGCTTTCATGTGTTCATCTGTCCACTATCACTCATCTTGAGAGGCTGGACGTGAACAAGTGAGTGAGGGAATGAACTAATTCATTAACTACACTGCCGTTCGAAAGTTTGCGGTCAGTATATCTGTGAATAAGTGAGTGATTTAGTGAATGAAGTGAGAGAACAAATTAAACTGTGAATGAAGTAGACGAACGAATGAATCGGTGAATGAAGTAGACGAACGAATGAATCGGTGAATGAAGTAGACGAACGAATGAATCGGTGAATGAAGTAGACGAACGAATGAATCGGTGAATGAAGTAGACGAACGAATGAATCGGTGAATGAAGTAGACGAACGAATGAATCGGTGAATGAAGTAGACGAACGAATGAATCGGTGAATGAAGTAGACGAACGAATGAATCGGTGAATGAAGTAGACGAACGAATGAATCGGTGAATGAAGTAGACGAACGAATGAATCGGTGAATGAAGTAGAATGAAGTAGACGAACGAATGAATCGGTGAATGAAGTAGACGAACGAATGAATCGGTGAATGAAGTAGACGAACGAATGAATCGGTGAATGAAGTAGACGAACGAATGAATCGGTGAATGAAGTAGACGAACGAATGAATCGGTGAATGAAGTAGACGAACGAATGAATCGGTGAATGAAGTAGACGAACGAATGAATCGGTGAATGAAGTAGACGAACGAATGAATCGGTGAATGAAGTAGACGAACGAATGAATCGGTGAATGAAGTAGACGAACGAATGAATCGGTGAATGAAGTAGACGAACGAATGAATCGGTGAATGAAGTAGACGAACGAATGAATCGGTGAATGAAGTAGACGAACGAATGAATCGGTGAATGAAGTAGACGAACGAATGAATCGGTGAATGAAGTAGACGAACGAATGAATCGGTGAATGAAGTAGACGAACGAATGAATCGGTGAATGAAGTAGACGAACGAATGAATCGGTGAATGAAGTAGACGAACGAATGAATCGGTGAATGAAGTAGACGAACGAATGCGTCGGTGAATGAAGTAGATGAACGAACGAATCGGTGAATGAAGTAGACGAACGAATGAATCGGTGAATGAAGTAGACGAACGAATGAATCGTGAATGAAGTAGACGAACGAATGAATCGGTGAATGAAGTAGACGAACGAATGAATCGGTGAATGAAGTAGACGAACGAATGAATCGGTGAATGAAGTAGACGAACGAATGAATCGGTGAATGAAGTAGACGAACGAATGAATCGGTGAATGAAGTAGACGAACGAATGAATCGGTGAATGAAGTAGACGAACGAATGAATCGGTGAATGAAGTAGACGAACGAATGAATCGGTGAATGAAGTAGACGAACGAATGAATCGGTGAATGAAGTAGACGAACGAATGAATCGGTGAATGAAGTAGACGAACGAATGAATCGGTGAATGAAGTAGACGAACGAATGAATCGAATGAAGTAGACGAACGAATGAATCGGTGAATGAAGTAGACGAACGAATGAATCGGTGAATGAAGTAGACGAACGAATGAATCGGTGAATGAAGTAGACGAACGAATGAATCGGTGAATGAAGTAGACGAACGAATGAATCGGTGAATGAAGTAGACGAACGAATGAATCGGTGAATGAAGTAGACGAACGAATGAATCGGTGAATGAAGTAGACGAACGAATGAATCGAACGAATGAATGAAGTAGACGAACGAATGAATCGGTGAATGAAGTAGACGAACGAATGAACGAATGAATAGACGAATGAAATGAATGAAGAATGAAGTGAGAATGAATCGAATGAAAACGAATGGACAAACGAATGTTTTCCCTCTGTCCTCAGGAGAAAGCGGCGAAATGGTGGTGCGCTGACAGCCAGATGGACGGCCTGACCACTAACGGCATATTAGTGATGCGACCGCGGCACGGCTTCACCTGCGAGTCCAAAGCGGGCTCCTGGAGAGAGATCTCCGTCTGCGGCAACGTCTTCACGCTCCGAGAGACGCGCTCCGCTCAGAAACCCGGAAAACTGGTGAGAGACTGACTTTAATTGACCAAATATAGATCAAAGAATGACCGAGACTTGATGAAATCCTCCAAAACGAGGTCAAAACTTTGCCATAGCGACATCTCTGTAACGCACAGTTAAACATAAGGGTGACATTTCCTCGTTTCCCAGCTTCGCCATGACAACTCTGATCATGTGTTGGTAAATACTCATTTTAGTGCTTGACACTTCCCACTGTCCTTATCTGGAATCACACAAACACTCACAGATTGCTGTGTGAAGAAGAACAATGCGTGTATTTGTGTATCTCTTCAATCAGCGAAGGCCCACAGGGGCTGAATCAGCACATAGCTGCTGTGTGTGTGTGTGTGTGTGTGTGTGTGTGTGTGTGTGTGTGTGTGTGTGTGTGTGTGTTGTGTGTGTGTGTGTGTGTGTGTGTGTGTGTGTGTGTGAGTGTCTGTGTCTGTGTGTGTGTGTGTGTGTGTGTGTGTGTGTGTGTGTGTGTGTGTGTGTGTGTGTGTGTGTGTGTGTCTGTTGTGTGTGTGTGTGTGTGTGTGTGTGTGTGTGTGTGTGTGTGTGTGTGTGTGTGTGTGTGTGTGTGTGTGTGTGTGTGTGTGTGTGTGTGTGTGTGTGTGTGTGTGTGTGTGTGTGTGTGTGCGTGTGTGATATGCACAGTTTGTTGTGTTGTTCAGATCTGGTCTCCATGGTGTCAGAAGTCCTGTCCGTAACCTCGCCGTGCAGCTTTCTCTCTCTGGATGCACAGAGAAGCAGAGGTTATGAAATGACTGTCGCTGGTAAACAACAAAACCTCGAAACCAGTTCCTCTCACAAACGTGTTTCTCAATATCTCTTGAGCTTTATGACTCAGAAAGGGCCTGATTTGAAGTCGAATCATTATTCGATCGAAAAATCAAAAGAAGGAATAATGCTTTAATTAAAGAAAATGACCTATTTTCATTGTTATTTTAGTATTATTGATAGACTATTGTAGATTTTGTTTAGATTTTTTTTTCACTTTCATTTTAGTAACTTTCATTTTAGTAATCTTGCTTTGCCAAAATAAATTTTATGTTTATATAATACATTTCTAATTCATTTTTCTGTATTAGTTTTAGTTTTGGTTGTTGTAGTACTTTAAGATAAAATAAACGAGAAATGTTGCCTTGGCAAGTAAAATGTTAAATATTATATATATATATATATTTTTTTAATATATACTTTTTTCATCGTTATTTTAGTATCATTGATATATTGTAGCTTTTTAATTATATTTTTTTATATTGATTTCACTTTAATGTCAGTTAAAGTTTTAGTAATCTTGTAGAGTTTTGGTCATTTTTATTAGTTTTTGTTTATATAGTTTTAATTACTTTGTCTTGATTAGTTGTAGGCTAGTTGTTTTCGTGCTTGGAGTTAAACTGAAGAAGAAATGCTGCCTTGGCAAGTAGCCAAAATAAAATGCTTTTAATTTTTTTTAGATACATTTGAAAAGTTTTATTTGAGGTTTTAGGTAACTGTGATAATCCTGCTTAGTTAGGATTTGTTTTGTGCATTGTGGCATTATTTCTAGTTTTCGTGAGAATCATCTTTTAATAACTCTGTGGTGTGTTTCTGACGGCACACCTGTGTAAACTCATCTGTGTTTGGTAATGCGGGCTGGGTTTGTGTGTCCTGGCTGAGGCGGCAGACCTCAGGTGCACAGTCTGTGCTCTCCAGATAGGGGATGTAGTTTGGACTTGTTTGATTCTGACTCTCTCTGTATGTACTCACTGTCCATTACTGACTCGTGTTTGAGACGGAGGAGAGCGTCATCTACTGGACGCTTAGAGTCAGTGCCGATTGAACTTTGTGAGAACTCGAGTGAAAGAAACTACCTGTAGATGGATGCATATCAGACGCAGTAATCACTCAATATCTGACTCTTATGATTATCCTGCTTTGATGATGAGCAGAAGTGGCTGTTTTCCATTGTGTCATTTCCAAATGCTCCCCTTGTTGTTAATGGATAATAAACGTTTTCTGTTTTAAATAATTTTAGTGGATTTATAAAATATACAAATATTAATAGAATTATAAAATGTTTATTTTATCAAATTAATTCTGTATTTATGTATTTATTTATGTATATATATATATATATAGAAATGATGTAAAGCCTTCCCAATGGATAACATATTCCATTTAAAAATAAATTTAGTGGATATCTCAAATATATATTTTTTTAAATCATATATAAAATGTTTTGAAGAAAAATCACGCACACACACACACATCTGATTTTTAAATAATATATATTTTATATATAATTTTTTACATGATTCATAAAGCAAACTTTTGATTTTGATAGTTAGATTTGTTGAAGTTAGTATGTATGAGCAGTAGTAATATTCTATTTCTATAATTATGTTTTTTAATTTTTTTATTTAAAATATATATTTAAATATACATATAAAATATGTACTGTATTACATAAAATCTATATAAATAATATTTTGCTCCAATATTCAATAAATGTTCATCATATATTTTGAGGCCATTAAAAAAAGTTGCCTAAAACAGGGTTTGTTCAAATCAATATGTTTTAGGAACAATAATTTTCTATTTTAAAATAATTTTGTATATATATCAAATAAAAAAATGCATATAATGAAAAATATATATTTTTTTAATATAAAATATATAACATAATTTAGCATTTATTTTTAATTATTGTAATGTGATTTTCAACCAAAATTCTGTTACCATTTATTTTTGCATGTTGCTCCATCAATATTTAATAATATGAAATAATATTGTTTTGACCATCATTTATTTTAAAACCATTTATTTAGAAAAAAACACACATTTTAGTTGCCAAAATCACACAAAAATGCTGTGAGGTTTAATGTGGAGTTTATTGAAATCAATAAACATAAGTAAGAGTGAAGCGATCAGTCCCAGTAATCACGAAGCGTGTTCGGTCTCTCTCTCTCTGTAGGTGGAGAACGAGTGTCACGAGCTGGTGGACGGCACTTTAATCGACCTGTGCGGCGCGACCCTGCTGTGGCGTTCGGCGGAGGGTCTGTCCCGCACGCCGACCCCCAAACACCTGGAGGTGCTGCGGTGGGATCTGAACGCGGCGCGGCCCCAGTGTCCCGTGGGCCTGCACACCCTGGCCTTCCCCAGCCTGGAGCGCTCCTCCAGCCCAGACCACCAGCCCTGGGCCTACCTGACCTGCGGCCACGTGCACGGACAGCACGGCTGGAGGGGCTCCTCCGAGGAGGACGGGTCCCAGAGCGGAGAGGAGCTGGGGCTGGAGCAGGGCGAGCGCGAGTGCCCGCTGTGCCGCTCCCGGGGCCTGTACGTGCCGCTGAAGCTGGGCCGCGAGTCGGCCTTCTACCTGGACGCCGCGCCCCCCACGCACGCCTTCAGCCCCTGCGGACACGTGTGCTCGGAGAGCACCGCTGCCTTCTGGAGCAGACTGCTGCTGCCTCACGGCGCCCACAGCCTCTGCCCCGCCTGCCCCTTCTGCATACGTCCGCTCGCCCGCCACAGCAAGAGCGTCCGGCTCATCTTTCAGCCGCTGCACTGAGTCCACAATCACCAACGACACCCTTGAAGGGTTAGTCCACCCAAAGATGAAAATTAGACCATGCTTTACTGACTCTTGAGGCATCCTAGGTGTATATTACTTTCTTCTCTCAGACGAATACAATCAGAGTTATATGTGGAGCACAAAACCTGTCATAAGCAGCACAGGTGTATTTGTAGCAATAGCCAACAATACATTGTATGGGTCAAAATTATTAATTTTTCTTGTATGCCAAAAATCATTAGGATATTAATTAAAGATCATGTTCCATGAAGATATTTTGCTAATTTCCTACTGTAAATGTATCAAAACTTTCATTAATATGCATTGCTAAGAACTTCATTTAGACAACTTTAAAGGTGATTTTCTTAATATTTAGTCTTTTTGCACCCTCAGATTACAGATTATTAAATAGTTGTATTTCGACCGAATATTGCCCTAACAAACCATACATCCATGGAAAGCTTATTTATTCAGCTTTCAGATGATGTATACATCTCTGTTTCAACAAATTGACCCTTATGACTGGTTTTGTGGTCCAGGGTCACATATTAAAAATGATCCTTGCTCTTCCAAGGTTTATAATGGCAGCAGTCCAAAAGAAGTCCAATAAAGCATGCGTGTCCATAATAAAACATGCCTCACACGGCTCCGGGGGTGAATAAAGGTGACAAACACTGAAGCGTGACAGTGAGAGAACAAATAAAGCATATATATATATACATAATAAATATACACCGAACACACACATATTACATAAACAAAACGTTTATTTTGGATGCGATTAATCATTTGGCAGCACTTTGACAAGTGTTTCTAACGTTGTAAATATGGATATTTTTCTTACAAACACGCATGGATTCACTACAGGAGGCCTTTATTCACCCCTGGAGCCGTGTGAGGCATGTTTTATTATGGATGGATGTGCTTTATCAGACTTCTTTTGGACTGTTGAAAAACATCCGCCTGCTGCCGTTATAAGGTGAGGAAGCGCGAGGACCATTTTGAATATAACTCTGATTGGACTCGTCTGAAAGAGCTAGAGAATACCCATAATGCACTGCGAGAGTCGCTCGCCGAAGAATCGCCATAAGATGACGTCCGCCGCTGAATCCTCCATCCATTCAGTGTACAAAGCGCTCGTCCTCGGCGTACAGCATAATACGATACACAGGTGTAAATCCATTGTAAATTAATTATTCAGTTATTTAATTAGGGTTTGTACATAATTTCAGTGACAGAGTTCCAGATTAATCCTTTCATCTTTCTACTGAAGCAGCCGGTGTTCTGTCAGATTTTGCTACTTTCCCATTAAAACAGTGGGTATACAATTCGACAACGAAAAATGCTACCTGTTAAATTATGTTTTATTAATGTGTACACCTACACAACTTAAACCTACCCTTACAGTAATGCACATACAGTAATTACGTGTTATATTCGCGGTTGTGGATAGAAGGGATACATCTAGTACCGGAAACCAACAATAAATATTTTTTTCTACCTATTAGATTGTGTTTTATTAAAGTCTACACCAACCCTAAACCTACCCTTACAGTAATGCAGATACATTAAATATTGTTGTTCAGCATAAGAAAAAGCATGCAATATTGATGCGCGCATGCGCAGTAAGCCGAGGTAGGAAAATTTGACGGGTAGGAAAAAATGTCAGGACAACGGAAACCAACAATAAATATTTTTTTACCTATTAGATTGTGTTATATTAACGTCTACACCAACCATAAACCTACCCGTACAGTAATGCAGATACAGTAAATATATATATATATATTTTTGTATTATTTTTTTTATTGTGAAATCAAAATGAACATACAAAACAGACAAAATACAGAATATGTAAACAATTTGAACAGACAACAACAAAATGCAAAAAACTTCAAAATGAAGAAAGTAGATTAATTTAAATAAATAAATAATAATAAATGATTTAAATGCAGTTGTTTCACATAAGATTCACACGAGAACTTTAAATGCAGTGCAAATTCTAACAGTCTTCAAACTTTCTTATTATTAGATACTGAGATCGATTAATATGATTCTCCAAAGTCTCTTAAAAAGACCATAAAGACAGGTTTACATGTGAGAATTTGCATTATGGATATGAAATTTGCAAAATGAGGATTACAGGACAAATATTTTCTTTTGTGGGGTCCGAGTCAAAATAGCACGAGAGAAAAATCGATATTGATTCTGCGCAGTGTGGACACGAGGACAGCGGCAGTCCTCCCGATGCACTCGCTGGTGTGGACACGAGTGGACTAGTGCAGGGACAGTGAATGAGGGTGATTTCGGACTCGACCTGTGTGTGTTTAAGACTCATACGTGCTGCCACACAAGCCCCTGGTCTCTGTCTGACTGTATGTTCAGTAGTGTACTGTAAACGCCCTACAAACAATGCTGTGTGAGGACTCTGTACAATACTCTTCAGTGGGTGTGTGAACCTGTTTCTGATTCATTCACTTTCATCTGTGCTTGTTTCAAACACCTCCAGCATACCAATGATTTTCATCAACAATGAGTTATTATATCATGTATATAGTATGAAAGCTGTATTGTTGTTGCATTTTCTCAGAAATGTTTTTGTATCATTCTTAAAGAATAAAGTTATGGATATATTTCAATAAACACTGAGCACGTCTTCCACCTATTTTAAAAAATTGTATATGATCAGAAAGACATAATATAAAGAGCTGAATGAATGAATTAAAATACATAGTAAAAAAAATTATGAATGAATGAGAATAATTAATAAAATGTGACAAAAGGCGATGAATGAAAGATATTAATAAAAAGTAATCAGAACAAGTTACTGAATGTATTTATTTAGCAACAAAGAACATAAAGACAATAAATAAAATAAATATCTTAAGACGGTTATTCATTAAATGGACTAAAGTGTATTATATTATATTCTATCAGATGAAAACTGTATTACTGTTGTTGCATTTTCTTCATAAAGAATAATGTTAATAGCTCATATTTCACCTATTTTTTATTTTAATATAGAAAATAAATAAAAATAAAAGAGAAAAGCTGCACGAATGAACAGAAATACATCAATTGCAAGCACAAAAATGAATGAATAAAAGACAAATAAAAAACAATAAAGAACAAAAATAAGTTATCAGCTTTTTAAAGAATTGAATTATTTGTCGATATCTTTCTTGAAAATAGAAAAAGAAGGTATTTTATTTTAAAAAAAGTACATATATGAATGTACGTTACATGTAATTTTTCGAGGAACAATAATAAAATAATACAATAATTATAAGCTCAGTATGAAAAGTGTCTATTATCAAAGAATCGCCAAAGTCGCGCATTTTTGGCTAATACAAAAGTATGGCTACTTTTTTTTTACAAACAATAAATCAAAAGACTATTATTACAAGTGTAAACTGTAAACCGGAAGTCTCAGTGTTCCGCGCGCAGTGCATTATGGGCCGGTGGCCGGCGGACCGCAGAATGAGTGATCTGATCCGTCAGTGAGGATGTGAGTGGGATCTGACGATATTATTATGATCTCCAGGAGCTGCTTTATTTCATCTAACAGGTACTCGAGAGGCGCTGCGTGTTTGTGAGCGCGCGAGGAGCTTTAACGGAGCGGAAGCGGATGTTTATTATGATTAGCGCGCAGGCTAACAGCGCACAATAACAAACACAACACACCAAACTGCTGAATCTGCAGTAAAACATCAGAAATGACACGTCTGAGTGTCCGTTCAAGCGAACGCGATGGAGTTATTAGCGCTGAGGTGATCATAACAGATGATTTTATGATTAATTATGATATAATAATCATACATCTGTGAAATAGGTTAAAGCGGAGGTTTGTGTCTCCACATCACTTTTATAGTGATTAAAATAAGATACTCGGTGAGGTTGAGCTGTCATTGATAGGGTTCTGGGTAAAGAAGCGTCTATAAAACTATATATATATAGTTAATATTTGTTTGAATGAAGTGAGTTGATGATTTGATCAGCTGATTGATGCTGCACTTCATCTGTCATGTGTCCTGTCTTATCCATTAAACATCATTCATTATTCAGGATGTCAGTATTTAGTATTGGAGGGCATTTGGACACATTCAGTGCACTGGCATTCAATTATTTGGACATTTCTTGGTTTCGTGCTAGAATCCCTTTCAATTCAGGCTAAAGACATTTAAATATATATATATATATATATATATACCGTACATATGCCAAAAACAGCGATGCATTTCTATATAAAGTATTTGTGGAGTGGGATTTGATTACCATTAATCAGTTGAATCTTGCAATAATTTCCAGTTAACATTTGACCCAAAACAATGAATGAGATAAAATAAAACTTAAACAATTGAGATTTTAAATTATTTCCAAGAAATACTGCTGTTCGAGAAAAAAACGTGGTCCGTTATGATTAAAAAAAACCCAACCCTGCAAACATGTCCAAGTGACATTTAACTCAAAATATATATTTAATTAAATGTTTTTGGATAGAATTTATTTGATATTTTAGAAATATATTTAAGGAAACATTGTTTATGATTAATTAATATAATACATATATTGAAGTCAAAAGTGTTATACACACACCTTTCAGAATCGTAAATGTTATTTATTATTTGAATCATAGTTAAGACAAAATGCAATGTTATTGAGATTTATTGTTAATGACTCAAAATTGTTTTGATTTCACATAAAAGAACATGTAGTCCACAAGAGAAAATAATAGTTGAATTTAGTTCGTTCAAAAGTTTACACCCCCTTGATTCTTAACACTGTTGTTCTCTGAATGATCCTCAGCTGTGTGTTAGTTTAGTGATATTGTTCATGAGTCCCTTGTTTGTCCTGAACAGTTAAACTGTCTGCTGTTCTTCAGAAAAATACTTCTTCAGCTCCACAAATTGGTTTTCTTTGGTTTTCCAGCATTTTTGTGTATTTGAACCCTTTCCAACAATGACTGACTGTTTGATTTGAGATCCATCTTTTCACACCGAGGACAACTGAGGGACTCATTTGCATCTATTACAGAAGATTAAAACACTCACCGAGGGTAAATTTCACTTCATTTGTCTTCTGGAAAACATGTAACTATCTTCTGTAGCTTCTGAAGGGCAGTACTAAATGAAAAAATATGATATTTAGGCAAAACAAGAAAAATATACACATCTTCATTCTGTTCAAAAGTGTTCACGCCCCGGCTCTTAATGCATGGTTTTTCCTTCTGGAGCATCAGTGAGTGTTTGAATCTTCTGTAATAGATGTGTATGAGTCCCTCAGTTGTCCTCGGTGTGAAAAGATGGATTTCAAAATCATACAGTCATTGTTGGAAAGGGTTCAAATACACAGAAATGCTGGAAAACCAAAGAATTTGTGTGGGAGCTGAAGTATTTTTCTGAAGAACAGCAGACAGTTTAACTGTTCAGGACAAACAAGGGACTCATGAACAACTATCACTAAACAAACCAACACAGCTGAGGATCATTCAGAGAACAACACAGTGTTAAGAGTATTAAGTGTTTTCTCTTGTGGACTACATGTGAACATCTTTTATGTGAAATATTATTCAGGTCAGTACTAAATAAACAATAACATGCATTTTGTATGATCCTCTTACTTGATCAAATAATCAACATTTAGCAGATTCTGAAAGGTGTGTGTAAACTTTTGACTTCAACTGTATGTGTGTGTATTTATTTTTTTAATCTAAATTAGGTTCTGGCCACAAAATACTGCAGTTTGTTTAGTTGTGCTGTTTTTATACATTTATAAATTAACTTTTTTTGTTTTAAATGTGCTCAGTTATCTTAAAAATACTGTCCACAATGCCAAATAAAAATCAGTTGAATCTTGCAAACACACCCAGTTGAAATGTAACCCATAAAAGAAAGGTATTAATCTGCTCGAGGCATGGTTTAGTATTCTGTGTCTGTGAGTGATGTTGGTGACAGGCGTCTGTGGGACTCACTCATGGGGGATTTGAGCAGCGTGGGCTCTGACGCCGTTTCCGTTCACGCTCTGAATGACTCGAGAGCAGACGTGTGTCGAGCAGATCTCTCCTTCACTCTCGTCCAGGCTCACTCGGGGGTGAAACCTGCTCTGAACGCCTGATTAAACTGCTACAGGTGTGCGTCTCATTTCATCTTCCTCTTAACGGTTTTCACTCTGACTCGCTCGGTGTGGGCGGAACGGATATTGTGCTGATTATATTAATAACACCACTGCGTCAAGGGGAATTTTGAATCAATCTCTTGAGTTTTTGTCATGTTCAAACCTGTTTTCCATCATTCAACTGAAACGTTTAATAGCTGTTTAAACCAATCCGACATCAGTTTGAAGGGAAATCTAGTGCTTTTCCTCTAAAGGACCGGTACTTCCTGTGCTGGCAGGAAGTTGATGTGTGTTCTTGCGCTCTCCTTCCAGTGAGCCTCGTATGTGAGGGATGTCCTCCAATCAGGGCTCGTCTCCGATCGCTCAGTCCAGTGATGGGCCCTTCAGGAAGCCCAGGGACCCGCCGATGGCCCCCAGACACTACCGGACGGCGCGCTCCTTACCGGACGTCTGCCCTAAAGAGCCCAGCGGTGAGACACCTGCCTTCACACGCTTTAGGAGAAGTTACTTGTTATTGATCTGTATAACTGCAGTGTTATTATAATATAATTGATTACTATATTATTATATATTATAGCTTTTTGTTCATATTTTGAATTTTCAGTTTAATTCCAGTTTAATTCCTTGTGGTTTTGTCATGTTAATATCATTTTATTTTTGAAATATGCATATTTGTTTATTTTATATATGTCTATTTTCTGTTATTTTAGTATTCAAAGCAAACTAAATGAAAATGGGAACTATTGCCTTGCAACTAGCTGAAATAAAATAAGTCATAAATGCATTTTTAATGGTTTTTGTTGACTTTAGTGAGTCCGAAAACCATCAATGCCAGTTTATTTGATTTTAGTACTTCGTTAAACTTATTTTATTAGTCAAGGCAAAACTATTTGACTAGTTTTAGTTGTAGTAAATGATAATTTTTGCTTGCTTCTGTGTATTTGAGTTAACATGTATTTTATTTTAAGCTACTGTATGAAGTAACGGTGTTGTACAGTAATAGTAAACGAGTCGTGCTCTGTACAGCCGAGGGTCGTGCTCTCTGTGACGGGCCGTCTGTTGTAGCTGACCAGCACCGCTGGACCGTGTATAACTCTAAAGTGAACCTCCCCGCGGCCCTGAACGACCCCAGGCTGGCCAAGAGAGAGTCGGACTTCTTCACTAAGACGTGGGGCCTGGACTTCACCGAGACGGACGTCATGCCCTCGTTCTACCTGCCCAGCATCAGCCGAGAACACTTCAGCTCCTACCTGCAGGAGACGGCTCAGGTGACGTCTCAATAATTCACACGCTGCCTTCTGAACCGGGCCCCGGCTCCGTCTGCATAAACACGGCCGTGATCATCACGGCTCATAATGACGCTCTAATAAACACCAGGGTTTTATTCACTGAAAATATGCACATCAGGTTTGATTATCTAGATACGAAAATCTAACAATTAAAAAAGTTAAAGGAAAATTAGATACTGAAATAAAATTACATTGTATCAAATTAGAATTGTTTCCTTGGTACTGAAAAAAACGAAATTTCAAGTAAAAAAAACTGAATTAAAGGTAAATAGAAATATATAAATCTAATACAAATGACAAAATCACATAAAATTACTAAAACTACAATAAAAGCTGAAATTATAAAAAAATAAAGCTCTTTTAAAAGTATATAAAATACTATAATAGTATAGAAATATTACTTAAATAATGCTGTCTAAACACAACAACATATGCTGCACACAAATACTAATAACAATTATTTGCCTTGGTAACTGACTGAAATAATTTAAAGTACTAAAATTAAATGAAAAAAAAAAATATATATATATATATAAATAATGATTTGATTATATATATATATATACACACACACACACATATATAATAATAAAAGTGTGTGTGGGGGGGGCATAAAATTGCTAAAATTAAAACGGAAAATATGAATAAATACCAAATAGTATAAGTAGTAATATTTTTTTATAATATTATATAAATAGTACCACCAATAATCATTGCCAACATATAGCACGCACAAATATTGAGTAATATTCGAATAGTTTCCGTGGTAACTAACTTAAGTCAGTTGAAGGACTGAAATTACTAAAATTGAAATGAAATTAAATAAAGCAAAGCTAAATAAAAAAAAATCAAGTTAATAAAAAGGTAAAAAGCTTGTAAAATGACTAAGTTAAACTAATGTAAAAGAGTAGATATCTAATATTAATGCATACTAATGTAAGCATGATGCTAGAATAAGCCGAACACACACACACACACACACACAGATTGAAGTAGGGGCTTGTAAAAGCAGCTCTGTGGCCGTGTCTAGGGCTGATGGTAATGTGACGGTGTGTTAACAGACACACGAGGTGTACGCTGGAGTCATTCGTGTGTCTGCGCTGCATTGTCGCAATGTGGACACACACCTGTAGCAGTCGTCGAGGTGTTCACACACACACTCGGAGCACGCTTTTACTCGTCTGTCGAGGGTCTCACACACGGGCAGTGGACTGTCAGTGGACGTCTGTATTAGAGCAGTCGCTCTGGAGCTGTGTGACTCTCACACTCGTGAGCACTCGGGCAGACTGTGTGACGCTTACGTGACTCTGCTTTTACTCGTCTGTCGAGGGTCTCTTGTGTTCATCTCGGGCAGACTGTGTGACGCTTACGTGACTCTGCTTTTACTCGTCCGCTGGTTCTCACGCTGACTGTTTGTGTGTGTCTCAGAGGGAGAAGATTCACGAGCGCTGTAAGAACATGTGCCTGAGCAAAGACGACCTGGCAGTGCCCACCATCACCAATAACCACGGTACCGTTGACTTTGAACGATAATGAAGCCGTGTTCAGCATACAAACATGCACTTTAAAGCTGTATTGTGTTTGTCTTGTAGATAAAGCCAGAGCTGAACTGGAGCAGGTGCCCAAGGTGAGAAGAACTCGAGCTTTAAACCACGTTCAGCTTCTCCGTGCAGACATCTCCCAGAACAGACCTGCCAAGTGACATTCACTTAAACATTGAAGGAATGCATCGTTTTATTGATCAGAAGGGGCAGTGAAGACATGTATAAGATTTCCGTTTCAAATAAACGCTGTTCTTTTGAACTCTAAGAATCCTGACAATTAAATGCATCACAGTTTCCACAAAAATATACATTGATAATAATCAGAAATGTTTCTTGAGCAGCATATTAGAGTGATTTCTGAAGATCATGTGACACTGAAGACTGGAGTATCACAGGAATACATGACTTTAACATATATTCACATAGAAAACAGGTGTTTTAATCTGCAGTTATATTACTGTTTTACTGTATTTAGAGAGACCTGCTTCAGTGATAGCTCTGCTTTAACCCCTGCTGAGAAACCGAGTGTGTCCTCTGCTTAACAAGCGTGTCACTGTTGCTCTCGTGCCTCTTTCTTCTCTTCGTCTCAGATCTTCATGAAGCCTGAGTTTGGGCTGAATGATCCGGCCACGTTTAACGCCGTGTTGCCGTGGTCTCACTTCAGCGTCGCCGGGGGCAAGCCCAGCCGAGATGTTGCATCGTCACGGTTACTGCAGGAGAAGGTGCCGATCTCTCATTATTGGGTACCATGAGTCATCACTAGCAATCAGTGCTATATTAGTAACATTACAATACTATTATTGTTTCTTAATAAAAAAAAAAATATTTTGTTGTGGTTTTGTAATTTTTTATTAGTTTATTTAAATTTGCCTATAGTTTTTATTAACTTTTATTTCAGTTGTAGTTCATTTATTGCATCAAGTCAGTTAAAATGAAAACAATAACTTTGATAACAAGCTGAAATAAAGTTATTTTATGTAACAAATTTATTTTATAATTTTTCTGTTATAGTAAAATAATTAAATATGTATTATTTTAATCTAAATAATATTTTATTATTTTGTTTATTTTTTATTTTTATAAAATATGCCAATATTCTAATTTTAAAACTTTATTGTAATATACTTATTTTTCAATATAAATATGAACAAATTAGGTATTTTAAATATTTCTTCTAGTTTTTCAAGAAGCCCTAAACTTCAAGATACATAAACAGTCCTATAATTAAATAACAGATAATTATAATTTAGCAAATCATCAATCAAACAATAACACAAAGTAAACAGTCTGGCTGAACATCCCATAATATAATGAGCTCTAAATGTGACAAACGTCTTTCTGTGTGTAGTTGAGTCACTATTAGTTTTCATTTTAATATGCCTTTATTGTTTTTATATATATTTTTTAGTTTCAGTTATTTTATTATATAAATTTAAACTAAATTAAAATGAGAAATTACTTTGACTGAAATAAAAAATATATATTTCTGGTCAATTTTATTTTATTTCAAATAACAAAAGTTTTTTTATTATTATATTTAAAAAATACTACTAACAAAATATTTATTTTTAATACAAATATTAGTATTTTATTATTATAATTTTAATTTACAGAATTTTTTTTTCACGGTTTTAATTTTAATTTTTTATAACATATCTTTATTGATTTTTTACAAAGTTTTCAAAAAGCGTAACATCTTACATTAACCCCTACATTACCTCCGGCAGATAGAAAATTGTTTTAAATAATAAAAAATAAAATGTATATTTATAAAAAATAAAAAAAACCCTTAATAATAAAATAAATTACTTAATTACAAATGATATGTAGTTAAACAAATTACAGTAAATACGGTTTGATTTTACTTTAATAAACCTTGCTACTAATACCAGGACCCCCCCCCATACCTATTTTGGGGGGTTAATGCCAATATGCTAATTTCAAAATTTGATTTTAATACAATATTTTTTATATATATATATATAATTAACAAGTGAAGCATTTCTCAATGACATAAATATGTATTTAGTTGTTTTTCAAGTAGGCCGAAACATTCAAGATAAGATAAGAGTGCTATAATTAAGACCTAACATAAATAAGTGACCAATTCAGCAATCAGACGCAGCACAAGCACACAAGTGAAGTGAGAGTCTGTCCCGTCTGTGTGCAGCTGAGTCACTATCTGGACGTGGTGGAGGTGAGCATCGCTCGGCAGATCTCGCTCCGCTCCGAAGCCTTCTTCCACGCCATGTCGTCGCAGCACGAGCTCCAGGACCGCCTGCGAGAAACAGCGGACGCCGTGGCCAAGCTCCGCGCGCGCACCGCCGCCATCGACCGCGTGATGTGCCGCGGGCCGCTGCGATCGCTGCGAGACGCCCTGACCTACAACAACTGCATTAAACTACACAACAAACTCAAGCTGATGGCCGCCGTGCACCAGACGCAGCCCACGGTGCAGCTGCTCCTCTCCACCTCAGAGTTCGTGGGAGCGCTGGAGCTCATCGCCACCACCAAAGAAGTGCTGCAGCAGGAACTGCAGGGGATTCACAGCTTCAGGTGCGCACGCACACGCATGCTAACCAGGACACATACAGGTGCATCTCAATCAATTAGAATGTGCTGGAAAAGTTCATTTTCAGTAATTCAACTCGAAACTCGTGTATTAAATGCACACAGACTTTTGGCTTTTAATTGTGATGATTTTGGCTCACATTTAACAAAAACCCACCAATTCACTATCTCAACATGCCAATACGGTGACATGCTAATCAACTCAAAACACCTGCAAAGGTTTCCTGAGCCTTCAAAATGCTCTCTCAGTTTGGCTACACAATCATGCTGATCTGACAGTTGTCCAGAAGACAATCATTAACACTAAATTAACTTTTCCACGACATTCTGATTAATTGAGATGCACCTGTACTAGAAGAACAGGAACGTGCAATGCATGCCGCTCATCTCCTGCTATGTGTGTCCGCAGACATTTGGGTTCTCAGCTCTGTGAGATGGAGAGGTTGATCGATAAGATGATGGTGGCCGATTTCTCCACGTACGCTCAGAGCGATCTCAATCGAGCCTTCGAGGAGGACAGTCAGGTCCTGGAGAAGGTCAGACCTCTTTCACGTGTCACCAGGAATCAAACGTGCCTTGATCTTCTGAAATAAACGAGTTCTGCCGTAACTCTCACAGCACACAGCTTCCTCTTAAACAGCATTTATCAGAGCTAAACTGCAAAAATATCAATCTTATTTCAAGTTTAAGTTTGGGATCATTTTATTATTATCTGCTCACCAATACTGCATTTATTTAATCAAAAATAGATGATATCTAGATGTATGATATCATCTATTAATCAAAAATAGATGATATCATACATCTAGATGAAAAAATAGTGAATATCATTATAATTTAAAAATAGTAGTTTTCTATGTTAATATCTGTTAAAATGTAATTTATTCTTCTGATGATAAAGCTGTATTTTCAGCATCATTACTCCAGTCTTCAGTGTCACGTGATCTTCAGAAATCATTCTAATATGCTGCGCATGAAACATTTATTATTAATAACAGTTGAAAGCAATTGTGCTGCTTTTAGTGGAAACCTTGAAAACGTAAACTTTTTCAGAATTCTTTAATGATTAGAAAGTTCTAAAAACAAGCATTTATTTAAAAATAGAAGTATTTTGTAGCATTATAACTGCCTTTAATTGATTTTGATACATTTAATGCATTCTTTCTGAATCAAAGTTTCAAACAGTTGTGACCCTCTCTGTGAAATCCAGTCTCAAAATCTAATTATGAGATAACGAGCTTTAAAGTTTGATACATTAATTTCACTATAATTTCAATCTTTGACATGACCTCACTCAGTCAATATTAAAGATATAAAGGTTACATTTTCACACTGTTCTTTAGCATATGAAGGATTTTTTTTGGGAGAAAACAGCCAATCACAAAAAAAAAGACTTTAGCTGGGTTTTCACAGAGAGGCTCACAATTTAGCATTTGAACACAAAATAAGTGAGAAAAAATGAGCGCTTGTTTGTTTTTGTCACATGACACTTGTTTGTTTTTGTCACATGACACTTGTTTGTTTTGTCACATGACACTTGTTTGTTTTTGTCACATGACACTTGTTTGTTTTTGTCACATGATTCACATGAACTTCACATGACACTTGAGACAACATGAGTGCCTGTTGAGAGTAAATGTGTAAGTTGAACATTGCTCGAAGCAGACCACAGCAGCGGTTAGCTCTGTAAATCAGCGCTGGGTAAATCAGGTCAGGATCGTGTTGATGTGGGCCAGTGTTGGTTTGAGGTTACAGTGTGAGATCTTCTCATACAGGTCACAGCGTCAGGAGAGCTCGGTCACGCTCCAGAGCTCACGCCGACCAGCAAAACAAACCGCCGCTTGCTTTTAATTTCCTTAATGAAAGTACCAAACCACAGACGATGATCGTGAAGCCTGACTCATTGGAAATCAAATCAAGACGATCTCTGCTGCATGTGTTGCGGGTGATGATTAGTGATCGACCGATATTGATTTTTTATAACCGATACCGATTATTTGTACGTTTATGTACCCGATAACCGATATGCAGAACCGATATTTATTTACTGTTATAAAGTAAATATATAACAGAGTGAAGTCCATTTTTCACTTTGGTTTTCCTCCTTTCAGTCATATTAACAACAACAAAAAACTGTTGAAAATTAACATTTTCATGTAAAATTTAATCTTCAAATTACAACAATAAAAACATTTTATTTATAAAAGCATCATCAGCAACACTGATATTAACAATAAGCAAAAGAATGTTTTTTCAAATGGAGAAAATAAAGGACAGAAGTCATATCAACTTGTGTGTGTGTGTCCCCTGTGTGTGTGTTGTGTGTGTGTGTGTGTGTGTGTCTCCGCTGCGTGTGTGTGTGGTGTGTGTGTGTCCACTGCTCAAGTGTGTGTGTGTGTGTGTGTGTGTGTGTGTGTGTGTGTGTCCACTGCTCCAGGTGTGTGTGTGTGTGTCCACTGCTCCAGGTGTGTGTGTGTGTGTCCACTGCTCCAGTGTGTGTGTGTGTGTGTGTGTCCACTGCTCCAGGTGTGTGTGGTGTGTGTGTGTGTCCACTGCTCCAGGTGTGTGTGTGTGTGTGTGTGTGTGTCCACTGCTCCAGGTGTGTGTGTGTGTTTGTGTCCACTGCTCCAGGTGTGTGTGTGTGTGTGTGTGTCCACTGCTCCAAGTGTGTGTGTGTGTGTGTGTGTGTGTGTGTGCCACTGCTCCAGGTGTGTGTGTGTGTGTGTGTGTGTGTGTGTCCACTGCTCCAGGTGTGTGTGTGTGTGTCCACTGCTCCAAGTGTGTGTGTGTGTGTGTGTGTGTGTGTGTGTGTGCCACTGCTCCAGGTGTGTGTGTGTGTGTGTTCCAGGTGTGTGTGTGTGTACTTGGATGGGTCAAATACAGAGAACACATTTCACTGCTAGTTATACTATGTATAATTGTGTATGTGACAAATGTAAAAAAAAAAAAAAAAAATATTTTTTTCAAAACTGATAACCGATTATGGTAAAATGCTTAAATATCGGTAAACCGATATCGGTCGATCTCTAGTGATGATTTAATTTGAGTGTGTGTGTGTTCATCCCAGGATCGCTTGCAGTCTCTGGTCTTTGGGCTGTTGAGACAGCGGAAGCTGGATTTCCTGGACATCTACAGCGAGGAGATGGTGCGCGCCGCCAAGAACGTCGTTCGACAGGTACGGCACGTGACCGACACACGAGACGGAGATCAGAGCAAAAATGACTGTCTCTCTCTCTTCCCTGCAGTGTGTTGTGAAGTCCGTGTCGCAGATCAGTGAGATCGATGCAGACGCTGTCAAGTGAGTTATGAACGTATGTAAACATGACCGCACTGTTCGTCACCGCTGACTGTGTGTGTGTGTGTGTGTGTGTGTGTGTGTGACGCAGGTTTCATGAGCAGATGCGCTTGATGACGTTTCATCAGTGGTTCGATCTGCTGCTGGATATTTTTGAACACTTCATCCTGTTCCTCAAGAGGATCAAGGTAACGTGACTTATAGACGGTTTCAACAACATAAGCAAACGTTACTGCGTGTGTTTGTGGCCCTAACTTAACTTCCGGTACACAATCAATAACAACAGCTAAGTCCCTCTGGAGTGGATTTTTTTTTTATAACAAGCTAAATATGTTTGCTTCGTAAATCAGACGGACTGAGATGCAGCGATAACTACTTGGATGGACTTATTAAAAATGCAAATCAACTCTCCGCCAGCAGGAGGCGCTTAAAAGCGGGAGAAATAACGTTAACGTTAGAGGTTTGCGCCCGGTAACGGCTGTAAACCGAGCTTTAAAGTCTGCTTTATCAATTAAAACATTTTCTAAAGACAGTGTTCTTTCAGAAATACAGTGATATAAAAACACCTGCGCCTAAACGTGCATTACGTGCTCATGTTTATTCAACAGAGCCTTTTGGAAAAGTGTTGATATCGTGTCGGGTCGCCACAAATAAATGTATGTATGTGAAACACATCCCATAATACAACAACCTGAGCCCAACTTCATTACTCATCACTTTAACTGTGTTTGTAGCCGGCGCCACTAACAGCCCGATATACAAACACAGACCGGAAGTTACCTTCGGTCCGGGCGCGTGCGCTCGATCAAACCGTCTATTATTCTTCAAGATATTCAGAGAAAAAACACCCAATATGTGTCTTAAACCACTTCTTGAGCAGCTCGGTCAACACACATCAAAATAGACTCTTAATAGACGTTCCTGCTCTTATTAATCTGAAAATAAAACACTGTTTGTTTCTTAACTTCAGTGTAAACAATAGTCAAATATCTGTTGAGTCAGTTTAGATTCACTGCGTTGTCTTGCTAATAGAAAATGCAGTCGCTTCATAACAGTTATGATAAATGTAATAAAGATTACTGCATTAATAGCATGTAAGGGTCTGTTATTTTAGTGTTTAGCATGTTGTAGTATTTAATAATGATTTAATAAACCTATTTTTATGTTTTATTTTAGTAATTTTTATGTCCTTTTGGCATTTGTTTTTAGTTTTTGTATATTTAATATTTCTATTTAGCTTTAATTTGTTTGTTTTTTCCATTTTAATAATTTTAGTACTTTAACTTTCATTTTGTAGCATAAGCAACATTTGTAATTTTAGTTTTTTGTAAGTTCATGTTTTAGTTTTTCGTCTAATAATTTTTTATTTTGATATTTTTGTTTTTATTTTGAAGTTTTCTTCATTTTGTGCTTTTTTCATTTTTTTTATTTTTTTTAAATTTTTTTAAATATATATTTTTTATTAGTTTTAGTCATTTTAACTTGAACCTTCAATTAGTTGCCAATAAATCATTAACAAATTTTGTTCAGTCTAATATTTAGATTTTATTTTTATATTTTCAATTTCATTGTCATTTTAATTTTAAGGTTACATATTTTATTAATAGATTTTTTAAATTTCATTTTAGTACTAAAACTTGTTTTATTTCAGTTGATTTCCCCGTTTCACATTTATTATGTACTATAAATTTTATTTTAGTAAGCAATGTATTTATAATATTTTTTAGTAAAAAAAAATATTTTCGATAACAGCACTGTTAAAGACGCGTTTAAAAGCAGCATTAGCATTGAGAAGCATGATCAAGCTCCTCTGGAGGGTGGCCTGTAAGCCTGCATGTCTGCACAGCGCAGACTCACCGCTGTTTGTTTCAGGCTACGCTCGGCGTCATCCGCAACATGGTGCTGGAGGTGCTGGACGGCAGCCAGAGGAGTCGGCTAGCAGACGTTTCCACTGCAATCAATCATTCTGACGGCAGGACCAATGAGGACGAAGAGGAGGAGGAGTCTGGAGGCGGAGAGGCGGAGCTGGCGTATCTCACGCACGAGGGGCTGTTCATCAGCGATGCACTGAATGAAGCGGAGCAGCGCAGTAACGCGGCAGCACATGCGCAGACGAGAACGCAAACACACACAGACGCCTGCGGGAGCGACTCGGCCTCCGCAACCACCGAATCTTCCTCCAGCAGGGAACACAACTCCAACACTACCTCCTCCCTGCCCATAGGGGGCGCTGCTGCGATGTGAGTTACACTGCTTAACTTACTTTACACTTAAAGAGTCTTTATGTAACAGTGTGAATAAGGCTCAGATTTAAAGACTATGAAAATATTGTAAATGTGTCCCATCCCTGTGGCAGCAGTGAGGACGTGATGCCGTCTGATCTGGAGTTGGGTCGGGTGGCCAATAACGTTCAGGAGCTGCTGTACACGGCCTCAGACGTCATTCACGACCGCTGCATCAGAGTGCTCATGACACGAGCCAAGGTAAACACACACACACACACACCTGAACCGGTTTGATCACTGTATCTGATCGCTGCTTTCAGATCTACCTCCAAACTCCTTCCACCTTGCCCTGTCTGAGTTACGTAACGCTGACGGCTGTTGGTGTGTGTGTGTATATCTGTGTGTGTGTGTGTGCGTGTGTGTGTGTGTACGTCTGTCTGTCTGTCTGTGTCTGTGTCTGCTGTCTGTCTGACTGTGTCTCCATCTGTGTGTGTCTGCATCTGTGTGTCTGTCTGCGTGTGTGTTGTCTGTGTGTGTCTGCGTGTTGTCTGCATCTGTGTGTGTCTGCATCTGTGTGTCTCCGTGTGTGTCTGCGTCTCCGTGTGTGTCTGTGTCTCCGTGCGTGTCTGTGTCTCCGTGCGTGTCTGTGTCTCCGCGTCTGTGTGTGTCTGCATCTGTGTGTCTCCATCTGTCTGTGTCTCCGTGTGTGCATCTGTGTCTGCGTGCGTGTCTGTGTATCTGCGTCTGTGTCTGCGTGCGTGCGTGTCTGCGTGTGCATGTGTCTGTCTGCGTGTGTGCGCGTGCGTGCGCATGTGTCTGTATGTGTGTCTGCGTGCGTGCGCCTGTGTGTGTGTCTGTCTGTCTGCGTGTCTGTGCACGTGTGTGTGTGTGTGTGTGTGTGTGTGTGTGTGTGTGTGTGTGTGTGTGTGTGTGTGTCTGCGCGTGTGTGTGTGTGCGTGCAGGACGGCTCTCTGGAGCGCCTGAGCTCGTCAGAGTTCGTGTGTTTGAGTCAGGCGGTGGAGTCGTTCGTCTCAGACACAGAGGAGCTGTGTGGCCGGCGCAGCGTGAGCCTGAGGGGGGCGCTGCAGAGTCAGGCCTACCGCTTCGTGCAGCGCTTCCACGAGGAGCGCAAGACTAAACTCAGGTACGGCTGCTGTCAGTGAAGGAGAGCTCAGAGCTGTCAGAACTCAGTGAGTCACTGCTGGTTCTGTGTGTGCAGTCTGCTGCTGGATAACGAGCGCTGGAAGCAGGCCGAGGTCCCGGCTGAGTTTCAGGACCTGGTGGACTCCATCGCTGACGGACGCATCGCGCTGCCTGAGCGCAAACCCGCTGGTAATAAACCCGCGTCACTCTCGCAGATTCTTTCTCTGGTTTATTTGGCTTTAATACATGTATTTTCAGGCAATCTGGTGTTTCCATATTTATATAGATTTCTGTCTTCGGTTTTTAATAAATAATTATTACACCATACAATAATAATAATATAATAAATAATAAAAATTTTTTATTTATTATTATTTTATAATATTATATACTGGTATTTTCAAGAATGTGTTTTTTCCATATTTGTGTGGATTTCCATATGAATAAATTATTTAATAAATGATCATGTATAAATAGTCAATAACATAATTATAAAATATTATTATTTGATAACTTTATGGGGTGGTTCAAGTTCTTTTGCGAGCAGTACTTATTTTATTATTCAAGTCTGTTTAGTACAAGTAATTACAATTTTTCATATTTTTCCATATTTGTACAGATTTCTTTAACAATAATAATAATACCGATAATAATAAAAATGATTGTTCTGATTATTATTATTCTGATTATCTTTATTAACTATAACAACAATAATCTTTTTGTTGTTTTATAACAAATGTTTAATTTTACTGTACAATAAGGAGCTATTTTATATACAATAAAAATAATATATTTTTATGAAATACTTTACAAATATTCCTCCTCTTGTGTTTTGCTGATCTTATACCTGCGAGGCTGTGTCCTTTGTGATTGCAGGTGTATTCTTCTGGGTTATTTGCTTGTAGTGAATGTATTTTGTGTCTCTCAGGGTCCGAGGAACCGGAAGCCCAGTGAGTTTCTGTGTGTCGATGAGGAGAAGTATGCTGTGGTCGGGTGAGTCTTCAGCGCTGGAGCTTCATTTCACCGCTAGTTCTCTCTAGCCCCTATTGTGACCTTTAACCTTTGTGTGCTCTGACAGGACGGTGCTGCTGCTGATCCGGATGTTTCTGGAGTACTGCCAGTGTGTGAACGACATTCCCTCCATCACCACCGACATCCTCACACGCCTCGCCGACCTGCTCAAGGTGTGTGTGTGTGTGTGTGTGTTGTGTGTGTCTGTCTGTCTGTGTGTCTGTGTGTGCGTGTCTATGTGTGCGTGTGTGTGTGTCTGTGTGTGTGTGTGTGTGTGTGTGTGTGTGTCTGTCTGTCTGTATGTGTGTCTGTTGTGTGTGTGTGTGTGTGTGTGTCTGTCTATCTGTGTCTGTCTGTGTGTGTCTGTGTCTCTGTGTCTGTGTCTGTGTCTGTGTGTCTGTGTGTGTGTGTGTCTGTGTGTGTCTGTGTGTGTGTCTGTGTCTGTCTGTCTGTGTGTCTGTCTGTCTGTCTGTGTGTGTGTGGTGTCTGTGTGTCTGTGCGCGTGTCTCTGTGTCTGTGCGCGTGTCTCTGTGTGTGTCTGTGTGTCTGTCTGTGTGTGTGTGTGTGTCTGTCTGTCTGTCTGTGTGTCTGTCAGTCGCGTGTCTCTGTGTGTGTGTGTGTCTGTGTGTGTGCTGTGTGTGTGTGTGTGTGTGTCTGTGTGTGTGTCTGTGTGTCTGTGTGCGTGTCTGATGTTCAGTTCGTTCAGGTGCAGGCTGCACAGTGACATCACTTGACTGACAGGTTGTGCTTTGTTTCCGTGGCGACAGCACTTCAACTCCCGCAGCTGTCAGCTGGTGCTGGGGGCGGGAGCTCTGCAGGCAGTCGGCCTGAAAACCATCACTACCAGAAACCTGGGTAAGAAACGCACATCACCACATCTCAGACGCAACAGGAATTATATTTGCTAAAGCGCAACCTCGAATTTGAAAGAAAACTTCAGTTGGCTAATGCCTTTCACAGGGTTACTCTGGGTCCTTAAAAGATCATAATGTGAAGAAATTTAAGGTCTTCAATGGTATAACAAAAGTCCTAATTATCATTGTAAGAGGTCTTAAATCTGTCCCAGACCTAGAAACATAGCAAGGACTTTGGTAAAATAGTCCATGTGACATCAGGTGTTCAACCGTATTGTTAAGAAGCTACGAGAATACTTTTTGTTCAAAGAAATAAAAAATAACAACTTTATTCATCAATTCTTCTCCTCATCCCGTCTGCAGTGTCCATTGTGTGTCTGTCGCTGTCTGTCTGTCGTGTGTGTCGTCTCCATGTCTGTCCGTTGTCATGTCTGTCTGTCCGTCTGTCTGTCTGTCTCTGTCTGTGTGTCTGTCGTGTGTCTGTGTGTCTGTCTCTCTCTCTCTGTGTCTGTCCGTCCGTCTGTCTCTGTCTGTCTGTCCTCTGTCCTGTGTGTGTGTCTGTGTCGTGTCCTGTGTGTCTCTCTGTCTGTCTGTCTGTCTGTGTCCTGTCTGTCTGTCTGTGTGTTGTCTGTCTGTCTGTCTGTCTGTCTGTCTGTGTATCTCTGTCTGTCTGTGTCTGTGTCTCTCTGTCTGTCTGTCTCTGTCTCTCTGTGTGTCCGTCTGTGTGTGTGTGTCTCTCTGTGTGTGTCTCCTCAGCTCTGGTGTCTCGCTGTCTTCAGCTGGTGGTTCACTACATCCCTGTGAATCCGAGCACACTTTGAGACCAGACTGCAGCCCAAACAGTACAGCATACTGAGACACTTCGGCCACATCACCAAGGTAGAC